>QYAP01000198.1:0-60439 GCA_003988905.1 Hymenotorrendiella dingleyae
GTCGAGTAGCATATTGGACTTCCATCCAATAATAGTCCCTTTTTGGGCAGTTCACTGTTGGTCTAGTGGTAAAGCTACTCATCCTCCTAGCCTGTGACATTTTAAAAAATCCGGGTTTAAATGAATATATCTATTATATATTCGTTTATCGTTTATATTAATAATCTTATTAATATTAAAAATTAACCTTTAATTCTTTTAAAGGACTTTTATTATTCTCTTTAAGGGATTAAAATAATAAATAAGGTTAATTAATAAATCGATTAAGTTAAAATAAGTATATTATTTTATTTAAAAGAAAAAAGATTTTTAAAAACTTTTCTTTTTCCTTTATAATTAGAATAAAATATTTTATATTTTATTGTTTTATTTTTATATTATTTAAGAAAAATGAGACTTAAAACTTCTCTTTTTATTAAAAAATATTGAAAATTGAATTTAATAGGGAATTCTTTTGATTTTCGGTTTATTGGTTAAGATTTATCGAGCTCCCGGCCCAATCAACTACTCTGCTTTCTTACTAAGCTGCCCCACGACGCCTTACCCAAAACTGTTAAAATCCTAAATAGGATAAATTCTAGGTCCCCTAGGGAGAACCTCTAGAGGTCCTAGGCGTACGGGTGTGGTGGTGGGTGTCACGTGCGCCGGAGACCGAGTGCCGCCGGCCAGATTGCTACGTTGATTAGAAAGAACCTCTATGGTGCGGGCCACTTAGTAGTACCCTCAACCTCACTTTTTCAGCAACCACCATCGATTTTAATTTTGATTGCAGTTTTGGATAGTTCTGAGTAAGCGCATTCCAGCCGTGCAAGAATTAATTAATTGTATTGTCGTGTCGTCGAGAAACAATCATATGATGCCTCAATGACGTCATTTAGGACGAACATTTTGCATTTGTATGGTCAAAAATAATCGGCATAATAACCCTCCGTAACAGGGTAACCCAGATGTGTAGCCTACCGGCTTTTAGCCATATACCCGGCCTTATACCCGGCTACCCGGAGGCGGTGAGATTCTGCCCCGACCAAACATTTTGCATTTATATAGTCGATTTTTACCGGATATCATATACCCGGGCCTTACCCGGAGACTTATATAATATATATTTAATTAACCACCCAGCCATTCTTGATAGTTCTAAATGCATTAGAATACGCTTAATCAGGGCTATCCAGATCTGGAATCAAAAATAAATTCGATGGTGGTTGATGAAAAATTGAAATGAGGGTACTATTAAGTGGCCCGCACCATAGGCTGGCTGGTTACGATACAAGATATATGTGCGTGGTCCAGGCGTCCTTAGTCATAAAAAGCCTCAGGCCACCAACACCGGTACCAGAAGGTATCACGTGATCACGCGAGTGCTGATTAGGTAATGCTTTGTAGCTGAGGTCATAGCGCCCGTCAACTTCCTTAATGACAGGAACGCTCTTCCTAACCTCAAACCCGACCTCAAGTTGCTTGGATTCTATCACGACTCGGCGATATATCCTCTTCAATGTGGTTCGATTCAACCATCTGCGATCTACGGTAAGATCCTTTCAACTCCTGCGTCGCGATCTACCAAGTATGCCACTGGTCGCACTGCATCCAAGGCTTCCATTTTGTCCACAAGCCTACCAAAACCACCATCATTATGGAACATACTGGTGGCGAATGCGACCAGCTAATTCGATTATAGGCCGTCAGCTATCGGCGACCCCAAATACCACGAACAAATCAACGAAGACAATCTTCGTGGGGGCCTTGCTAAGCCATGAGGCTGCGACGGTAGCCTGTTTACCAAAACGTTGGCAATCCTTCGAGGCATGATTGCTGTAAGTTTCGAACGGGGTAGCGATGCATTTTGTTCTTTATGATAGGGCTGTGGGCCATGCTCTATCAGATGTTGCTTTATCTCCCTTATTCTCTTCTCGTCTCTATCTCTTCACCAAGAGTCCTTGCCTTTTATTCCTGAAATGCAGGAACATTTCCAGGAACCCATTGGCCTAGAGGCGGTATATCCAGGCGTGCTACCATTTCAGTCTCTAGATCAGTATGCTGCCGATTCCGGAATACATCCAGTCCTGTTTTCGATGGACTCGGGGAAAGAGGCGCTGGGGGGGAGCCAAGACAATATATGATCCAGCAAACTACGGCCCACAAGTCGCTTGCCCTGAAGGAATTGTTACTAAGAAACTCGACCGAAAGACTATAATTGCATGGGCACTGGTCGTTTTCTTACTCGTTGTTTTGGCTGCTACACTTGGTGGTGTACTAGGAGCGAAGAAATCGCCTTCGAAAAGCCCAATGTCCTCATCCTCGAACAATTCGACGCTGCAAAAGCAGCGACATCTGCTATCCCTCGAAACATTGCGGCGATCTCCTTCACAGACGGTGCCGTAAATTTGGCCAAGACCTATTATCAAGATGGCTCTGGGCACATCGTTGAAGCCACGATAACGGGTTCAAACACAACACAGTCGACCAACGCCATTGGGATGATTGGTAGAAACGTAACCCCTATTGCTGCTGCAGTGCTAAACCCCACCGGAGTGCAATTGGTAATTATATCCATTCGTCAAATTCTTGTATGGCATGATATTCTAACAAAACTTCAGCAAATCAGCGTTTTCTATTCCGATTCCGAGTTGATTCTCCACAATGTTATTTATAACCAATCAAATGGCTCTTGGATTCCTGGGCAGCTATCGACCATGAATTATAAAATCTCACCAAATTCCAGCTTAGCAGCAATGTATGACCAGTGTTCAACCTGCAGCAATGCCACAATTATTGCTTTCCAAGACCAAAACGGAAATTTTCAGATTGGCAATGTTACGTCTTCGGGTTGGAATTTGACCCAGTTGAATCTTGATCCATACGCGGAGACTGGCCTGGCAATTCAACCATTCTATCGCGCTGGCCAGGCGAATCAAATCAATCTATATTACCAGAAAGTTTTTCTGAACATGACACTCGCAAGTTGGAAACCCACCGAACCCAACCCAACGTGGTCTCTCGATGAACAAATTTATAGCTCCATCCCACCTAGTGCACCTATAGCCGCGGCGTCGTCATACGGCACTATTTCCACAGATAATATTGACGGTGCGGAAATTTGGATTCAAGTGCTCTCTCTTTCGTGCAATGGAATTCGAGTTGACTGCTGGTCTGGCGATATCAACGATTGGCTGAAACACACTTTCATCCCTCAGTTTTATCGAATTCCACTTCCAGCTCTACGACTTTTGGGGGAATTGCAATGACTGCAACAGGCAAGGCTATTGCGGTCGTTAATAAGGGCGCTAACGCGACACTTGAATTGTTTCAGGTGGCGGATGACTTGGTGTCCTGGTCTACAGATGGAGACGTCGATATTGGTGATGCGTGGAACTAGGCTATAATTTCCTCGGCCGGCTCTGCATTTAGCCCCCTTTCAGTTCCTAATACCACATATGTGCACGCGAGATGCATGGCTCTGACGAAGTTCAATTTCCTACATTATTTGCCATCGAAACACAGCAACTTTTGCCATCGACCTTCAGTCTACAGGCAATGAGGCAGAGTAAAGCCTCGAAATTCCGCCCCACGACCGTTTCCACCGACTTAGTAACCATGCGCTTATCCCAGCCATTTACGCCCGACTTATGAGAGAGGAGAGTCCTGCCTGCATGCAACCCTACCACAATACCCCAACACGCCGACCGACACTGACAGGTATGAATGCCTAACCGTAGGCACCCTTATCGAAAACCGATACCCAAGTAACACAAACAATCAGCATAGCCACCCACTTTAGAAAAGCCCCCCTCTTCATGGCGCGGTTCCAACTTGTCAACTATATTTCTCCTCGGCCCATAACAATTTGTTCTGCGTTTTCACATCACCAAAAACTCATTTACCAAGCCCAACTATGTCTCTTGGCAAAATAACGGCAGCTCTGGCATCAGCCACAAACGAACTTACAGTAGCGGCGGCAAATTTCAGTTTCGATTTCTCGATCATGAAAGTTGAGGCACCAGCTGAATTTCGACCACTCGGGCAAGGCTTGTCTGAGCAACGCAGAGATGAGGCAGAAAATGGAAGACCACACATGACAGCGCAAAAGCTCGGTGCTTTATTCAAAGATATACCACCTGCTACGCCCAATCTCCTCAAAGCTTACGGCAATCGAGTATCGCAAATTGCGCATCTTCCTCTCACACCATTGCGTGGCCACTCAACAAACACCGTATTTGCGAGTCATGTAGGTGCTGATGGGACCTCGATCTGGGCTGCAGCAACCTCTGGTCCTGGAGCGCTCCCTATTCAGTTGCTTACTTGCATGCTTGCCAGACTTTGGGATGGCCCCGAGGCTACATCAGTATGGGTGGAGTTGGTGAAAGAGCGCAAGCTGGAGATCGAGAAGAAGTGCGAAGCTGGAGAAGCGGTCGATTTTGGCACGTTGATGGCCACACGACAGCAAATATCAAGAGACCAGATATCTGAGTGGGATGCTAGTGCTCGATCGTGGCTGAGAACAGCAGATGCAGCAAAGCGGCTGGAGCAAACCAAACTTATGCTAATTATCGATACCCTCGATGCCCCCGTCAATCCTGAGATTAGGGTTTATTCCAGCGTGATGGCGGCGTGGAAAACTGCTTTAACGTCCTTGGAACATCTCGTTGTCGGAATGCCTCAAAGCTTACAGGAAAATGGTGCCACCATACTTGGATTGTCCGCCTGGCACTTGTACCCGGATTTATTGATACTGAGCGGTGTTGAGCAGGCAAAGAAGGTCGTCATGGAAGATCCGCTGATTGCCCACGGTGGTGTCCTCACAGTCGGCCTCCAAATGGAGAGAGGCGGTGATCCCAAAGGCATTTATTGGTCATTGTCTTTAGCACACTTGAAATACTATGGCGAGCCTGTCTTGCGCCGACGTACCCTCGGAAGAGACTCTTCTCAAATTAACTTCAATCAACTCATGCAGGTCGCTATCGGAAGTCTGTCCACATTCTGGCCTGATGACGGCTGTGATGCTCTCTCTATAGCGAATACCTTTGCTGGCATTGGGGAGCTGCTTGATCTCGTAAACGAGTCTGAGAAGTTTGCCACTCTAAGCGCTGAGCAAAACTATTGTGACGCATTTAGACAGTTGAGCCCGAACTGGTTGCAACCATTGATCATGGGCGCAAAGTCTATCACCTGTACTACTGGCGTGGAGCGAGAAACAGCATTACGGCTGCTTAATGTCGGAGCTAAACATGGAAAATCATTCCTGGCAGAACAGGACCCTTTAAAGGATTTGTTATTTATAGACCCTATGTTTGGTCTATGTAATTTGAAAGTTTTGTTTCCAATGCTGAAAGGGTTTGAGCCAGGGATTGGGTTTCTCCGTGCTCTGGCAGCAAAATATGGAATGGCGGCAGATGATGTGATTATCAGATACGAGGCATATCCGGATGGTTATCCGAGAAAATGGGAGAAAGATACAGCAAAGTCTCCTAGATCTGAGAGTTTGGGAACCGAAGGAGAATCTGAGAGAGCGGAAAGCTTGTCTGATGAGGAGGCATCGGAGTTTTCCGAAACAGGGGCGTCAGAAAGCGGCGAGGAACAGGTACGCGCCGATTCAAGGCCCAACATGTGTTCACCTCATTATGAATATGCTACAGCAGTCCCCGAGGGTCGTCTCTCGTCCGAGAGAACTGCAGCCGGGGAAAATTTGAGCGTGAACATTCACCGACGCTGGCTGAAGAAAGAGGAATTTGCGGATTTCGATATTATCTCGAGGAATCCTGATCTATTTTGCGATTGCATTGAGAAATGTAGCACAGACTTCTGTGCTTGCTTTCGACAGAATGCCGCTTGTACAAGTGCTTGCCAAACTTCCATTCCTAATAATCGCCACGACGAGTGCGATAATACCTGTGCAGCGAGAGCCTATCAACTACGAGCAGCTGCTATCCAAGCTAGTGGTGAAGAATGCTTCGTACAGGAGGAGAACAACTTCAGTTATGAATTAGACAGGCCCGAAAGCTTTAAACTACGAACGGCCCAAGGTTGGACCGAATATCATCATTTTTTGGGCATGATAGAAACGCCTCGCTATTTATACGACGAACAGGCAGCCCGGTATCTCATTCGGTATATCAACGCGGGTATCCACAGCCCATGAATCATGAAAATATAAGTATATCAGAGCTCAATTCTCTACTTAGGTCAGAAGCCATAAAGGCAGACGTCTTGTTACGACACCTGAGCTTGGTAGGATTTCATGCCCCAGAAAATATCGACAAAGCTTCACGGGCTATGGATGATCAGGTTGAGGTTCGACGAGAATACGATAGCCCCTATCACGACCTCATTATTTCACTGGAAGCGCTGTCAGTTGCAGCAGAAGTTTACAAACTTCTTCCGACCGCCACTGTTGACATCAGATTGATCAAATCGACGAAGATGATCAGCAAATGGTCATGGGCACAACGCTATCTAGACGGACGAGACCCACCGATTTTTGATTCGAGCATGCGTCCACTTCAATACATGAAACTCCCCTTTCTAGATCGACCTCAAACATTCTCCTGTATAGCGGCATTTGAGTCCGGTCATTGTAACCTCGACCCGCTATCGCTTTCCGCTGTAATGGCACTTTCTTCAGGGGACTCCTTGTTTGTCGCTGCACCACTACTCTGCGATCCGATGGAAAAGCCTGAATCGCATGAAGTTCAGCGCATATTGGGCAATGTGGACGGTCTGGGATGTCGTTATTGATTCCACCGTCTGACCCTCTCATTCGTACTATTGGACCCGAAAAATGGAATATGATCAACCACGCCGAATTTGATGGCAAAAAGGAGGACAATTTCAAAGGAACAACACTTCATCTCTCGTTCACGGAATACAATCCAGCGGTACTTTTAGAGACACATGGTGCGCAAGATGCTGAGGTATTCCTTCTGGAGTCAATTGTATCTGTCCATGATCGTGGAAAGTGGGTGGCGGATTTAGACATACTGAAAGTCCTCGATCGCTTACACCGACACTATCAAGTGCAATGCGACCATGCAGTTGGAGAGCTCCCAAAGTCAAAATTTACTTCTATCGACACATGGGATGAATTCCTCGACAAGCCAGAGGGCAGTACCGGGATTGCGAGAACAAAAGACAATTAGGTTGCACGGCTCACTCTTGTAGCGACAAGTCTAAGCCAGGGAGTAGAGACAGTTATCTGTCCAGAGACAACATGCTGGAGATGTTTAGAGGAAAGCAGCAGTGTGCCGTTATCCGATTCTATGGTTGTAGTTTGTTAAATTTCATTAATTTTAGGTATTTTTTCTATCGGGATCCAATGCAAAAGAGACTAAAATCGTTCAGGAAGAAGCGACGTAGAGCTAGGAAGAAAATATCCTCATAGCGAAGGCCGTCCTAAGTGATCAGAACCAGGTGATATTTACACTTCCTCCCGCTTACTTGGTAAGCACGCACTTATGCTCGTTATTTACACCCACAGAGAAAAGTGCCAAAGCATGCCACCCTACTACCCTACAACCTTGACACAGATGCAGAGCCCACTGTCATCATCAAAAACTACTTCTCAAGTAACACAAACTTTCAGCCCAGCTCCTATCCTCACCTCTGCTTCTTCTCGGCCCCCTAGAAACTTACCCTGCAATTTTAGATTGTCAAACGCTCACTTTTCAAAGTCCTACGAGGTGCAAAAACCTCGGCCCCAGGAGAATCTCTTTATGGAATAATAGAGGCTTTTTCATTCTTTCATTCTAGTCGAGACCCCTAAGACCAGCCCCCGCACCCCCGCCTCCAGGGGCGAGGTAGGCTTGATTATGTAATAGAAGCCTACTCGTCCCCCACCACTGGCGGCTTTTACGTCTCAATCAGAGCTTCGTATCTGGATCTCGGCAAATAGATGCACTTTTTTATCGGTTCCCCGGGACCCCTAAAAGTTAAAGTTAAAAGAAGGTAAGCTTCAATTATATCTCCACTGAGCGACGTGGTTATGATGCAATGTGCATGGGTTATATGGTTTGCATTCTTGGAATCTAAAGTAGGGAGAGAAGAGAGGTGCTTATATGCTGGACGAGGCGAGTCACATGATTCACTAGCCACGTGACGACCCTGGAACTAGGAACAGGCACAGGTCGTCACTGTGGTATACACCTGGGCACCCAAACAAACATCTACCTTAGAATATCGTGAAAACCGTGGACTAGTACTATAATACTCTTAATCACTAAACAGCGAACGCTGTAATATCGACTCAGCAGCAATAAGGTGTTGAAGTTGTCAGGGTTCGCACGCTGGATGACTAGATTGATTATGGGGTTCTAAAGAGGTTCCAAGTGCGAGGACTATTTATCTTATAGAGAATAGACCACCTGCTAGCGCCCGAAGCACGTGCGGCTCATTCCCTCACAGAAGTGAGACGGATAAACGGAATATAAAAATCCACAACGAAAGGATATATCAGAAGCACGCCGCAAAAGTTTTGGTACCCCATACCCGTTATCGAGAAGCACTGTAATAGAATTAGGTAGTAAGGAAAAGTATCCGATTAATTCCCCAATTAACTACTCTACTCTCAAGAAGACTTAACCATAACCTACACACACACTAATCCCCCTCTTCTCCAATCTCCACCAAAACAATCCCCCTCTTTTCTACCATAATAATCGCAATATACACTAGCACATCAAGATCTCGAACCTGACTATATAATCAAATTCCCATTCATCAGAACAGAAAAAAAACCCACAAAAGAAAACGATAAAGTGCTAGCAGAATATCACAAACCCCCCAAAATCCAACTTATTATCTCTCCCTTACCCAACTATACATCACCTCAACATACACATACACAAACATCCACCATATCTAGATATCACCCTTTAAAAAGATCACCCCCCTATAATACGTATTTAGGTCTTGCAGAACAGTGATATCGATCTCGCTGAAGATCAAAAGCATTGCACAAAGATCAAAAGCATTATACTCAAACGAATTCTCTATAGCAAAAACTACAACATGGTGAAATCCACTACCCTTCCCTTCACCTACTCCTCTCATCCCCAACCCCCAAGCGCCACGCTAAAGCCCATGCATGAATTTTTTTAGGTAGCCGGCCGCCGTTTCCCCTTAAAGCAAAGCTACAAATCAGAATATTGCATCCTTCGGTTCTAGTACAACAACAAATGCCACCTCCCTCCCACCCATTCTCCCACCCTCCATTTTCCACTCACAAGTACGGCATAAACAACGCCTCACACTGCGCCAGATTCATAGGATTCACCGCCTTGGCAATGAGATCAATGACCGTCTGATTCGCCGGCAACGCGCCCGCGGGAGATTGCGCCAGACTCAAGGTTCTCTTGACGATGAGCTCGCTATTGGTCTGCACCGTCTCTCTCAACTGGCCCTCCTGCATCTGGCCCGTTCGGTGGTTACTGGTAAACCAAAAGATCATCTCGTCGCGGACAAACAGGCTAAGCTGTTGCTCGAGCTCAAATTCGGGTTCGGTGAGACATCGAGCGATAGCCATGATGGCACAGCTAAAGATTCCTTCCGTGGCTAGAGGCCCCATCAGAGTTTGAAGGTTGGGCGTGAGGCGGAATGGGACTGGTTCCGGATTATGGAAGAATGCCTTGCCAGCAGTCATACACGACATTAGTTCAGAACCCCACACATTTCCGGTTCCTCGGGCGATATTCAGCTTCTGTGGATATCGGTTGTGCATATGAAGGATGTAGGTCATGAAAGTAAGAGCGGCGAATTGGTATGAGAATTGTCGCCGGAACAACCAGAATTCCGAGAATGATGGATAGATCTTCGTAAAGTACTCTAGTGCCAAGTTGTGTGGAACCCATTTCTCTTGAATCGCATGAAACGTCTCCAACTTTGCCGTGACCGACTGCTCAGGGTACTTCTGTGGATATATTAGCGCCAGTTCAAAATTACTGGAATTCGTACATACCTTGTTCTCACTCAGAGCCCGCATTTTCTCCATAGTAAACAAAACTGGATCATCCTTCGACATGCCACTCTTTCTGCAGTGGTCCTCAAATATACCTTGCAACGAAACATAGGTTGGATCATCTTGAACCATACGAATGTGAGGAGCAAGTGGCACCATAAGAGGCAGGTGGAAGTTCAGATTACGACGTCGACTCTCCTTGCGCTTGCTGAGACTACCATTAAAGTGTCTGAAAAGCTGCAAGATCCGCTCCTCACGTCTGCAGTGCCGGGCCGCCGGATGCTGAACCGCGAAGGGATGGATGCTGCCATCATGACCTCGAATCTTCAATCTTCTATGGCAGACACCGATACCACGGACCAGGTCTACATTTGGCAAGAAGCGCTCAACACGAATGAAATCTTGATTCTTGTCTTTGTGTTGCAAGTACTGTCCTGGAACCTCAACCTCATCGAACTTTTGGAATCGGAATTCGCTGAGATGGTGGCTATAGCCTTCAAGATAGGCATACGTTCGACGTCTATCAAGCTTCGCCTCGAATTTGTCGCGCCACTTTCGTAACTTGTGAATATACTCGTACATTGTTGGCTTCTTTCGTACAAAGTCCTCTTCAAAGGAGGTACGAATATGCGCTGGAAGAATTGTCTCGGCAAATCTGGTGATGTTTCCTTCCGTTGCCTGTGGTAGTTTGACATCCTGTGCAAACGAAGTCGGCATGCGGCCAACATATGAGAGAGCATCGTTGAGTAAAGCAGTAATCAATCGGTATGCATCCTCATCCGGGGGACACTTGAAGTGTTTCGAGATTTGATCGACCATAGATTCCATAGAGAGTGCCAAGAGAGGGAATGCAGTCTTGAGCACCGAAAGGATTTCTTCAGTATGCTCCCATGGTGCCTTTCCTTTCTTTTCTGCTGGAGCATCTGGTCCGTTTGCTGTTCCGTTGGGTTTTGCGTCGGAATTTTCAGGCTTGACGTCGGCGGATGCTTCAGGGTTCGCGGTACCAGGGCGAGATGTTGCCTTGGCAGCACCATTTGCAGCACCGCCGGGTTTGACATCCCCAGCATTGTTGGCATTACCCTGAGCAGCCTGAGCCGCAGCTGCTCTGGCCTTCATCGCACGCTCTCTAGCCTCCTTTGTTTCCACCGTCTTCTTGATGGCAAGCATGTCTTCGCGGCTAGTTCTCAGCTGGAAGTAGAGGGCCTGAGGATATGATTTGGCGATCTTGGCTAGAATACCGTGTGCTTTACTAGCCTCCTTGTGTCCAAGGCCAGTCAAGAGTTGAGGAATAAATGTGATCCAATACCAGACAGGTGTTTCGCCACGATACTCGTCGAATTGCGCAGAGAGAGTACCTTCTGCATCATCAAGACTTAGCAACCACAAGATTCGAGTAAGCAACTTTCTAGACTTGGCATTTTTGAAGAGCCCAGCAGCTTCCAGGTAACAGCTTAGTGCGTTCTTGGCGAATGAGTAGTTGGTTGGATTTTCCTTGAAGAGGCGGTCATTGTAGTATCCCCATTCCGCCCACGCCTTTGGTAGTTTAATGTCGAAGAATAGAGCCATACCATAAGCCTCGGCAGCCTCCTCTCGTTGAGTCAGCTTTTCTAAGAACATACCCTTCAGTGTGTAAAATTCAGCCTTTTGGTTGGGACCGAAATAGTTTAGATTGGTGTTGTTGATGACATCGAGGCCGTTGCTCAGCTCGCTTGGGTTCTGATAATGGCACTTTGCCTGTTCTCGGAGCTTCAAGAATGCCTCCTGGATTTCGATATTGGGCAAGGTGTAGATTCTGCTCAGCTGGCTGATACAGACCTCAGGAAGTTGATGCTTCCGAGCGACATGGGCAAAGCGATTGATAATCCAAGCAGTCTCGTGGTATCCACGATAAGCAAATGAAGCTCCGTTGGCATTTTGACCATTCTGGGTTATGAGACCCAAGTATGTCGTATTGATCAATCCAAAGATATGTTGTCTCCAGGTAACCAAATCCTGCCAAGCAGTAATATCGTCCCATACATTTGGAAGTCTATCGCGCCAGGTACCCAAGAGTAGTTTCAGTTCTCCAGATTTGACGTCCAAATTCGTTTGATTAGTTTGAGCCAGGCTTTGACAGATGACACTAGCATCATGGAGCTCAACTAGTTGTTGGAAGTTTTGTAGAAGAGGGATATGAGCATTAGTGATGCGCTGAGGAAGTTGATGCCATTTGCGGATCGAAAGTTGAATTGCTTCATCGCAAACTTTGCTAAACTCTGCCGCCGTTTCAGTCTTGTTGTGCAGCTTGAGCAGAGACATGAAAGCTTGGAAAAATGTTCTTCTCGGTGTAGGGGCATCCATCACGCCCTTGATAAGGTTGTCGAGGGATTCGCGATTCTCGGGTGTCTGCCACATCTCCGTCTGTTTCCACGCGCACTCCAAGAGCAAGTCCTGGAAGTTCTCATGCTTGGCAAAGTCCGACAGAATTTCCCATTGCTGGAGCTTCTGAGCACACAATACCCAGTGATCTTCCCAAAGCATGTATTCCCCTTGAGAGAATGGAATAGCACCAGTGCGAGCCTTGATCTGTGCAGCTTCATACATATGCTGTGCTTTATCCCACATGCCGTTCTGCTCGTACGACAGAGCAGCGTTCGTTTCCACGAATTGGCACCGTCTTCGCCAGGTTCCATAGAATAGGTCGTCCTCCTGCAATCCTGCGTATAATTCTACCAATGCATCCAAATTACTTTCTCGAACCAAAGGACTATCAACCTCTGGCTTGATAGCCGCATTCTCAAGCTGAACGAGCGCCGTGTACCACGCATCGTAGGTCTTGGCTTCGAATTTGAGAACGTGGGGTGGAATCTTGCACTCAGGCCATGCTTTGGCAGCCCCTTCAAGGAGCGACTGCACTACGTTGGGTCTTTTGTCAATTTGCCGGGAGTGGTGGTCCTTGGTCAGTAGAGCAACCATACCGCGCTCGAGATCAGCGCGTTCGTCCTTTGGTGTAGCAGCCCAGAACAGCGGGAAGAGGGCAACCCATATCTGGTGAGCCATATCCGGATCCAGGTGTTGCAGCTGGCTAATAGGGTCAACGAAATCGCGAACCTTGACATCACCAAGCTCAATAATGAATCGTCTATGGGACATCATTAAACCATCATATTTGGGGTCGGCAGAAATGGTAGGGGTGCGTATATCATCGAAATAGTTTGAGAAGATGCTTGAAGCCGGAACAATACGGAAATCCTCTGAGTGCAACTTGGCTGAGCTGTTCGTGTCGATGGCGCCAAGCAGTAGTTGAGAAGCTTGAGCTAGCCAGTAGGAGTCCGACAAAGGATCCCAATTTTGAGATGAGATTACGTAGCTCAATCTTGCGCTAGCAGTTTTAGATTGACTCTTGTCGAAAATTGCCATGAATCGATTGCGCATATCGACATCAAGGGCTCGAGTACCAATCAAAAATGCGTGTTCCATGCGAACGGTGAGTTCTGTCCGAGCAATCTTAGGATCCTCGTAAAGTCTAATCACCAGTTCCAAGAACTTGGTAAGAAGAGTCTGGTCAGTGCGATTCTCAAAGGTCAACATCTTGTGTAGAACAGCGGTCTTCTCCTTCAAAGTAGGCCAGGATCCTTCCGATTTGAATACCCATGTCTCCACCATCTCGAGAATTTTGAGACACAGCGGATTGCTCAACGACTTTTCTACCACAGTCGCTAGAACACTCAGGAAAGGTCTTCGGTTATCTCCCAAAGTATCCATACGCAGTGCAATGATATCAATTGACTTGATCATTAGACCCGTCTGAATCTCCAATTCGTAAGCAGGTAACACACCAGAAGGCTCCACTTCTCCCGGTCGAGGGGCAGCAACCATCCCAGATTGCCCAGTGAGTGCAGCATAATGAGCAACGTGCTCCCGGGCAAGCTTCGACTGTAGAGCTTTCATGACTTGAGGAATATGTTGATCCATTTCGGAAGGTTTTCGTTGGGCTAAAGTCCAAAGAATGTTAATGCTGCCAACCAAGTTGTTATGTGACAACAGCTCCGTTGCCATATTAGTCAAGAACGTGATGATTTCCGATGTAGACGCCTCTATCTCTCCTTCAGCATCCGCATCCTCCATTGGCACGTCATCAGGCACCGCATCAAGTATGCGCTTCATGAGTGGCTTCAACTTCCGGCCATCATCAATCTTTTCATCTGCACCATGCAAGCACTCTTGAATCTCTGGGTTTTCGGTCTTTAGGCATTTTTCCAGAATGTGCTGCAGGGTGGACATGTTTTCCAGTACCCACTCATCCGATTTGACGTTGACGATGATACGAACGATCTGGAGTGTGTTGATCATGTTAGTGAGGAACTTATCATCAAAAGGCTTGTCTTTCTCGAGGTAGCCGTGACCAAGAGTATTTTGCGATCTCTCGCTTGCCAAGACAGTCTCAGTCACATTGGGGAATAAATCCACGCCGACATCTCCCCAGTATTGAGGTTGCAAAAGATTGTAGAGAAGGGAGATGGCCTTTTTACACATATCCACCGAGGCCGGTGGTTGCATGGGGGCATTGGTTGCTGCGGCATCTTTGGTCTTTGCAGAAAGTAGAGGATATCTCTCGCTCAAAGACGCAATGAACTCGACAAGATACTTGATCATCTTGCCTTGGATTTGAACCGGAATCTTGTATTCTGGCTTGTCGACCGTCATCCCCGGTTTTGCTGGCGATGGCGATGATGTCGATTCATTTAGGGCATCGAGCTTGCGTTTCTTCGCGTTTGGAGACTCAGAGAAGGCGCGAACTGGAGACGCTGTCTTGCCTTCCACCCGTCTTTGTTCCCATTGCCAGATCATGGTCATGAGATTCAGTACCAGCTTCTTGCTTTCGTTGGAGGGGTTGGGAGGTTGCGCAACTTTCCGTAAAGAGCCAATAATCAGATTGACAAACTTTTCTCGAGATTCATAGAAGAGATCCGGATGCTTCACAAGGAAGTGGAAGATGCTTGTCATCTGCTGCACATTTTGACCCTCTTCAGCTAAGATTCGGCGAGGAGCGGCTGCCCAAATAGGATTTCGGTCTCCGGGAGAAGCGCCGCATCTCTTGGGGAGAACTGGTGCTATGAGTTCCAAGGCTTGCGTGACTAGTGTTCGCCCCTCATTTTGGTTGGTTTTCAGCAACGAAAAGTACACCTGCTGAACTATCTTGGCTGGGGTTTCATAGTGGGCTATGAAGTATCCAATCACTACATATGCTGCATGCTTGTTGATGACATCTTCAAGTCGAATGTACGTCCATCCAAATTTGATTATGTCTTTTCTGGCATCTTGTAAGATTGCATAATGATACTTGACCAGCATCGCGGTGAGCTGGAGGACTTCCATTCGAGTGTGGTCAATACCGGGTTGTAATAAGTCTTCATGTGAGTCGCCAAGACTGACCTTCCAGATCTTGGTGTGTATTGACTCGATAACAGCCTTATCCATGAGTCTATGTTGTCGACCAGCTGGGGGGTTTCGAGAAGTACGCATCACATCCATCGCGATAACTGGGTTGACAATGTAGTGAAGTAGAAAAGCCTTGGTCTTCTGAGATGCGCTCTTGCCGGCGTACATCTCCAAACTACGCATGACGACGACCTTCCAGTATTCAATCGACTCGTTGCAGATGATGTGCTGATAGATGTAGTCGAAGAGCGCCTGGCTTGCTTTGAAGTCTTCTGCTGTGACCGACTCGATAAGAACGAATAGAGCATCGAGATCTTTGGGGTGGTAGAGGAGAAATTTGGTCAGAATCGTCATCAGTTGCTCTCCAGCTTGTTCGGCTGCAAGTCGAAGCCCAGGTGGTAGAGTATTGGTGCGCAGATGTAATTCAAGATTCTTCCCCACAAGCTTCAACCAGGTTAGATTATCCTTTTTCTCCATCCACGATCTGGTCCCCTCAAACTTGGAAATGGAGTGCATGACATTAATGGCGTTGATGACAGCGGCGTATCGAGTTTCCTTGTTTTCCGCACCCATATCTCCAGAGTATTTGATGAGTGACTCTACGCCATTAACAACGACATCTCGTAGTGGACCACTCTCTGGAGCTTCGAGGACCTGGGCCAAGAATCGACCATATTTCGGCTCCTCGATCTTGCTGAGAAGCATCAACCAAACTTCTTTCGGATATTTGTTGAGATACTTGTAGAGCGGCTCCCTAAAAGGACTGTTGCAAGTTCTCCGAAGTTCATGTTCCAGGTCCAGCACAGTGTTGATGAGTCTCTCTTTGAATTGCTCGGCAGCTGGAGGCAGAAGATGGAAGATGTGGAAAACCGACGAAATTATCTTCATCGACTCATTCTGTTCAATCATTGTGAAAGATATCCGCTGCATCATATTTGGATCTGCAAGGATCTTGATATGATCTAAAAGTCGCGAACCTATCTCAACCTTGAAATAAGTAGTGAGGAGCTGCAACAGTCTCGCCAAGCCGTCGAGACCATGCACGCTGAGGCGTCGAGGATCCTGGAGATTTGCCAGCACCGGCCGAAGACCATTCTGAAGAAGATCCTTTGGCAACTTGGTTGTCTGCGAGAGGACGACTTTCAGTGCGTCATTCGCGGCCTCAATCGTTTGTTTAGACTCCGAATACAACGATTTGAAGAACACCGAGACGATCTTTGTGCGAGTAGGATTCGAAGGGCCTTTTTGGAACTCCTCGAAGCCCATTGCCGTAGTAAGCATCTTGATACAGGCAACTCGAAGGCTAATAATCGATTCCTGGGTTCTTTGCTCTGCAGGTTTCCCAGCCAGTGACTCGTCTGCAGCGTCGGCAAGAGCAAGTGTCTCCATAAGCAGGCGATTAAGTTGGTCATCGAATGCCACGAAATCGCTCTTCAAGCCCATATAATAATTGACGGCGTCGATGAAGCCAATCTGGACACCGAATGGAAGAGCTCTCAGAGGCTTGCTGTAAATTGGCGACATACATCTCTCTCTGGTGAACTCTAGGAGTTCGTAAACTTCCGCACCCAGTTCTGTTGCGATGATTTGTAGTGCCTCCTTGGCCGCCTCGCGAACATGTCGGTTCATGTGGCATACTTCAGTGTTGAGGATTCCACACAGTTGTAAAAGTCGAGATGGTCTTACAGGTGCTTGTCCTGGTTGGGGTGGAGGAGGCGGAGCCAGATCTGCTTTTGAGACATTCTTCATGCTACGACGCAACAAGACCCCGAGAGTGTTTTGAGCTCCTCGTCTCGTCTTCGCTGGAAGGTCTGGTGGCATATCCTTGATGACATAGAGAAGTGCTCTGACAAAGTCGATCTGCTTTTCTTGGATCCAAGCATCGCTGTAGTTGAATTTACTGATCATCAAGTTGATACCCAAGCTGCCTCCAGCTTTCGTAAACCATTCTTCCTCATAGCAGGCATGAGAGAAAGCGCTGCAAAGGTGTGTAAAGAACCCTAGTCGATGTACCTCGGTACTCGAGCCAAATATGATGGCTGTGGTGTCAATTATTTCCTGGATGGAAAGCTGGGCAGCTTCTCGGACTGCAGGCATATCCGAAGACAAAGATTCGACCAGTGCATTACACATTACCCTTTCCTCAATCCAAAGAGGCCCTTCTCCAGCCTTGACATCGAATGGCTGGGTTAGTCGTCTCATATCGGAAAACGACCTACCCACCTCGAGGATAGTAAAATGTCTGGAAACATTGATCACCAATGCTGTAGCTTCCGCAGTAAATTCAGGCAACGAGACGGCAAATATGCATGCCTTGATTAGCTTCTTCAGCATGTTATCTTGCTCCTCTTTCTTGAATACTGATCGCTCTCTGTCCGAAGATTCGACTGAAAGATCTTCCTCATATCTCCTGGCCAAAAAGTCCTGGGCCTGCAGACGAACGGCACGAGAAAACTCCTCGGGAAGACTGTCGACTCCAAGGCGTAACTTTAGTTGGGTCTTGATCAGATGAAGAGCCTGTTTCTTGTAAAAGGCGTCGGTCTTCTTGGCTGCGGCACCTTTGGGGATTTCCATTAATTTGCCAATTGCAAGATCAATGCCTATCTCGGCAGGGAATGCTCTCTCTTTCTTGGAGCCAATCAATTTCATATCGATGCTCGTAGGGTCGTCAGAGAACTGTTGGAACGTTAGACCTGGAGCGTTAGTCATGAATTTTCGGTTGCGACCGCCGAGCTTGCCCAAGATTCTCATTGTCGTGTGAGCGAAGAAGTGGCTATAAGGCGCTGGTCGTAAGTGATCAAACAAGGCAGTCATTAATTCGTCAATAACCGGAGCCATGATCGGATCCAGATAATCCGCAGTCAAATTGTCCACGCAGAGCTCCAAGGTTCGTAGACCCTGCCCAACAAGATCCGAACCAGGTCGCAAAGCAACGACAAGCGGTCGCATCAAGTAGCTCAGATGTGGAAGAAGATTGCTCAATCGTGCTGGGACGGTCAGGCACAGCTCAACATACAGATCACGGTCTGCGGGTTTTCGCGCTGCCAAGAGCAAGTTATTGAGGACCTCCAGTAGCATTTCCAGCAGAGGAAGGATCTGCTTGTACAAGTGCTCGAACTTTCCACCACCGATGCTTCGAAACAGAGATCTCAGGAGGAGGAAATAGTTCATAGGCTCCTCAGCTGTTGTTGAAAGCTCTATCGACTTGGTGACAATGTCGAGTACATGCGGTAGGAGCACCTGTTCGTTCTGATTTGAGAATAGGGTCACTGCCATGAAGGCCAGCTTAAATAGACGAAGAAGGATCGATGACTTCTTAACATCGGCGGTACCAACTTGATCAATACGATCCATGAGAAATCGCAGTAGCATTCCTGCAAAACTAGGAGATGTGGACTCGCTAGCAAGGAAGAACTGTGGCACATGAAGAAGGGCGGTATGCTCGAAAATCATTTCATACAGCTTAGGAATCTCTGCGTGGAAAACTTCATGGAAAGTTGCGGGATCAATGCAATGAAAGACAGTAGCAAAGCCCTCCAGTAAGTCCTTTTCTTCTTTGCTACTAGAAACCATGTAATGATTGGCCATGAACTCCACAGGCGAAGAGTACTGAGATTCGGCAGCAGGCTTCTCAATCTCGTAGTATCGGAAGACATATGCACCTTCACGGAAAAGCTTGATTATCACTTGCACCTCTTCTGCCGAGAATCCATACGATACCTCTTGCCAATGCGCTGGGGCAATGCTGGGGTCGATCGTCGCGCCAGGATTACAAGCCTTGAGCTGGTAAAGTATGCTTTTCAGTCCATTCATCAGATTCTTGAACAAGAATTTATTATCAGCCACAGGGTCCAGTCCACGATCTCGCGGGCTTGACGTTTTGATAGGCATTGCGGTGAATATGTCGATTTCGTCCCAGTCCGGAGGTTGATCTTTGTCGGCGAGATAGTTCTCGGGAGTAGCATCAATCGACTGCTGCGCGCTCAATTTGGAAAGCTTGACCGCATTTGGATATTGTCGATTCATTGCAGCAAATTTGTCTCCAATCGCATTCAGTATCATAATTAAGTAATGGCGCGCATCTGCTTTGTTTTCCAATCTTGAAATGCACTCGGCCATGTTGAGCAATAGCTTGGCGCTCATGGTTTGGAAGCTGGTACCGGGAAAATTGTCCTGCAAGTTCTTGGTATAAACTTCAACTGTTTTTCGAATTTGGTCGGGCAAAAGCGCATCTCGGACATGGTGTATTAGATCAGCCAGCATACTGTAGGCCAAGGGGCGCATCGTCTCGTACACCGTCAGTCCATCACCGATCAAAGTTCTCTCGTCGAGGAGCTCATCAATCTTTGATACGAATATCTTTCGGAAGTTGAAATTGATGATATGTCGAATAGCAACCAAAAGTTCCTTTCGCGCTCCTGATTTCTCGCGTGGGCAATCCTTCAAGAGTCGAACGATGATATTGGGAAGTGTCGGTAGGAAGTCATTCAACTGCTGCGAGTAGACGCGCAAAAGATATGCTAGAAAACTCATGGTCTTGACTTGAGCAGTAATGAACTCTCCAAAAGCGGCTCGATTTCGAATATTCGGACTAACACCAGTAAATATCGTCCCTCGGGCGGCAGCTTCCTTATGTTCTCGTTCCTGTGGCTCTGCCTGGAGCAAGAGTACAGTCTTGATGAGGGGAACAAATAGCTTGACATTTGCTCCAACTGTCGATCGGTACACCTGGAATATCGAAACCACTATAATCGGACACTCTGCTAGAACCTTAAAGGACTGCATTCCCTTCAACAGCGGCCGCGTTTGCTGCTGTGGATCAGCACCCAGCTCTGGCACGGAAGTAACAGGCGATCCGGGTCTAGGAGAATTTTGGAAAGTCTGAGAACTCCCAGGAGTATTTGGTCCACCATTGCTCGTATTATTGAGCTGATCCCGGACTACCGAATCCATCTGATCGAACAAATCCTGGATAAGTGTGAGGAATGGCTGGACCTTTTCCCCCAACACTTTCGTCTGGTGGCGCATGATGTCCATAATCGTCTTGACACATAGTGATGCATTTTCCTCATTATCTACCTTGACCAGGTTCATCAAAAGGTCTACCACTTCTACAGTAAAAGGTTCGAATGCTTCGGGTGGGTTCGTGGGAAGGCGATGGAGGATTTCGAGAACACAATTTCGCAGTTTCTGAAAGTCGCATTAGTAGCCGCTTTCCAATACGATTATGGAAGGAAATTTACCTGTTCGGCAGATGTGCTAATGAAGACTGGTGGTCCCTTGAGGCAGTTGATGAAGATCGGGATGAGCTTCTTCAAGAATGCTGGGTATATGGGACCAGTAATGTAGTGTTCGAGGTTGTCTCGCAGCTGCGCAGCTGCTTCGAATTTAGTTTTCACATCTACAACACTGATGTTAGCTGCCAGAGTTCTGAAAATATTGGCGCATGGTGGAGATATCTGCAAGACATCAACAGCTGCAAACAGAGCCTTACCAGAATCGGAAGAGCTCAACCGCTGGACAACCAGATCAATAGTACTGGCAGACATGGCTGCGACATTCGCGATGGCGCAGGCCTTCAATTAAAAGACCTCATGCGACAACGAATAGGCGTAGGACGTTGATGGAACGAGGCGGCGCGTCGGGTGGTGGGCGGTTTCGCGATCGGGAAGACGAGGCTGCTTCAAAATCCGGGGAAGTTGATGGTAGGAAACAAATTATCAACAGAAAAGTCAATCGTCAATCGCCAATACCACCAAGAAGTTGTAGGTAGGTCAAAGTTCAAAGGGCCGAAAAGGTATTAATGTCGTAGAAAAGAACAAGGCCGTGGTGGTGAGGGAGGAATGGCAAAGGTGCCGTGCTGTGAGGAGAACGATGTACAGGAAGTAAGGCTCGCGCTTGAGCAATCGCGACAGCTCAGAAAGTTCGGGGGCTGCCAAAAAACCCTGAGAAGTCGTCAGCACGTGACCTGAACATAGTGGGGCATCTGGGGTCGCTAAGAGATCCGTGCGGCCCGCACCACTGATCCACTCCCCCATAGGAGCCAATGGGATTAGCCGAATGTTCCCTTCAGATGTGAAAGCCATGATGGTCATCAACTCAGTCCCTACCCAAAACTACCTAAATGCCTAGGTACTCAATACCTATAGCACAAAAATCCCCCATAACAATCGGGTATGAGATCTTTTGTGTATGTTTAGAACAAAAGAGCTCTGCCTATAAGGCATAGCTCAGGGAACACTCTCTCGTAGCTACAGAATACAACTACATCTTCCCACAAGTCTGTGAACCTTTGTGCATCTATAACACCACCCTCTTCAAACCCCTTACACGCAAACCCACATAAACCCCAATCTTCTTCCACTCGCATCCCTCCCAAAATCTCCCATCTCTCAAACTAATTCACCTCTCCATCTCGCCTCCAACTGCCCTTCCAACTACCCAAATCCCAAACCCATTCAACTAATTCACACCCTCAAATTAGCCCAAAAACCAACATCAAAAACCATACATAACTTATACCTCACCCATCCTCAGCCCTAATACTCACTCAAGTATCAGACATCATGAACAAATCCATAGATTGATCTGATTGATATATACCATAATTACACACATTTTTCATTTCTTTCCATTTTCTCCCCTCCCCTCCCCCCAAATCCCCACCCAAACCCCATCCTTCCATTCCTCCATCCATCCATTCTACCCATCCAACCTTTCATGCAATGCAAACCCCCCGATCAAAATTGACGAGTCCCCAAAAACGAATGTTCAAAACGCCATCCATCAGATATAAAAGCCGAAATACCCCCCGGTGAATTTTTGCTCCTTTTTGGTTTCCGCTTGAAAATATGCAAGCCAACTGACATGTATGCCCCTTTTTTGCTCGACTCCAGCCCAAGTGCCCCGTACAAACATGTGCCATGTGCCGAATTGCTGTGTCTTTTTGACCTGGTGATGTTGAAGTAAAAGCTTTTGATGTATGCCATTCTGTGTTTTTTTGCCCCAACTTTCTAAAATGAAAAGGAAGAGAAACCGTATGCTGTCTCCCAAATGTGGTGAAATATGGATCCAGGCTGATGTCGGTGTTTGCGCTTTTTGATTTTTCTCGTTACCAGAAATCCATCATGCTAGCCATGTCTCTTCCTTCCTAGCCGGTGTTGCCTCACCTCCAATCCCACCGCCCATAATAAGCCCCTCATCATCATCATCGCTGCCTTCTTCCTCTGTCTCTTCAATACCACCAACAAGCTCTCCACGCACTCCATTCGCGTCCTCCTCTTCCGTGCTCTCCTCATTCATCCACGTCAACCCATTCGCCGCCTCCTCCAACGGAAACACCTCCCTAGCATACTCTTCCAGACCACGCGGTCCCTCCCAAAGCCCCAGCGCCTGCTCCGGACACCGTTCTTCCAGTTCCTTGGATCCAAAGTATAATGGTTGTTTGCTTCCATCTTCCTTTCCTAATGCATACATCTTTTCCAGAGCTACCAGTTGCTCTCGGTATCCGTTTGGAATCTTCACTTTTACCTCAATCTTAGATCTCCGTCGATATTTGACCCTCCGACCAATTCCTCTTGCAAAGGCTTCGCAAGCTTCTGTTGGAGACAACATCTCGTATGCAAGTGATATTGATTGTCCTCCCCATTTCCCTACCCCGTCTTTGAAAATTTGCAGAACGGCTGGGCCTACGTCATGTTCCGCGTCCAGCCAGGGGAGTTTGACGTCTGGGTGAAAGGGTGCTTCCCATCTAAAGGTTCCATCCGGCTGAAGTTCCATGCAGAAGAGTGGATATGGAAGAGATGTGAAATTATTATTGTAAATTCCAGTGTAGAGGTGGGTGGTTTTTGATGCCAATCCAGGTAGTGATTCGATGTATGCAGAAATTGTAGCCTTGGAACTCCACAGAGGCAGTGATGGCCATGGATTTTCTGCTGAAGGTGGCGTATGTAAAGAATGATTTGGCATGGAAGAGAAAATGAAATGCTGAATGTTGACCTTTACAGCGGCATCCGCCAAGGCACGCCCTATTGCTACCTCATCTCCCCAGAACGTAGTATTAATAAAAGCGAGTTGTGTGCCTCGGAAAACGTCGTCAATAAGTTCATGATTGACACCGGTATTCCCGTGACCATTGCTTCCTCCAAGAGGTGGCGTTGTGGAGGCAGCTTTTCTGATATACAGATCTCCAACCAGAACGGTGACATTTGCTAGGGATGAAATTTCCGACGCTACAATACCGTCCAAATTCCTCACCTGTGCCCGTACTTTATATCCTACAGCTACCGCCACGCGAATAAACGAGGCAGCTTGTCGGCCAGAGGCATTTACCACGGCAATGGTTTGGGTGGGAGATGGCATGGGTCTTTTAGCAGGTCGAGCCTCGTAAGACGAAGCCAGATGCTGAACAGGGTGGAATTGGTGGTGCAGACAAGACTCGTCGTCGTTGTCCGGGTAAGAAGTGCAAGGGCGATGCTTGAGCTTCCGCGGAGCTGGAGATGTAGGCTCGTGGTTTGCAATCGGCGCACGAGAAGGGTGAGGTCTGATTGCCAGTGCAGACCTAGAGGTAGCGGAGGGCATTGATACTTGGGTTGGTGTTAGACAAGCTCAGGCGTTGAAGGGCGGAGCTGAGTGATCGGAAGGATCTTTATTTTCCTTCAACGGCGTGTTGCGTGTTACCCTTCCTGCAGCTCTGTGTTTCGAGGTACGATAGATCTTCTTGCTTCCTCCGACTGCGGGATGATCTCAATGAGGGGCCTTGCCTGGTGGCCTAGTGGGCAAAAAATAGAGTTTTCCAGTGGGCGCGGGGTAGAAGTATGAGGCTCGGCTTGCAAACAAGCTTTGTAGTAGACTAGATCCGGTCTCGCTTTCGTACTCGAGCAGTGCGGAGAAAGCTCCGAAGTCCTCGATTCTTTCTGATGTCTGGCAGGACGAGGACCAAAATGAAAGCAACCTTGAAAAGGGAAGAGCCTCTTTCTTTCCAAGCTCAATCGAAGCTCAACTCTCTTCGAGACTTGAGCAGAATGAAGGTTAAAATAAGAGAGGCTCGAGGTTGGTAGGAAAAGCCAGCTAGTCTCGCCGATAAAGGAGCTAATTGGCTTTAGGAAGCCGGTCAGTCTTGAACGGGATGGCGGAAAGTCCAAATTCACCCCGTCGCGGACCTTCGGCAGCTATGGCAAAGGCTCCTCCCGACTTAAGGAAGCTTTGCTTTTGGAGCAGGCGTAGCCGGGTCCCGAATTTAGTGAAGGGATTCGGAAGGCAGCCCAAAATAATGCCACGTGAAATGGAGACGGGTGAGCGAATCGGGATGTTCTGGTTAATCGCTGCAGATGAGGGGTATGGTGCAGGCGGTGTGCGCGTGTTGGTGATGATCAGGAACGATTTCCTCCTTTCGGGTGCCGGTGGAAGGGCTGGCGAGATCTATGTAAGATCCCGAAATCTCCCTCGAGACAAAATGTATGTCAATGGCTAGGTCGCGAATGGAAAATGTGAACGCGAAAAGTCTCGAGTTTTTTTTTCTCTGTGCTAGTCGCCTTGGTGGATTTGGCCGTGTTTGGCGGTGGGCAAGGTGCTAGTAACTCGGAATGGTGCCGTGTAGAACAAGACGTTGTGGATTCCACAGCGTCAAAATCGTCCTTTTTGCGGTGGCTCGATTTCGGCAAGCCGCAGAACGACCAGTAACCGGAGATCAAAGAAGGTGAGAACTCGGGCTTGGACGAGGGGGGACGGCAGGACTATATGACTCCTTATCTTCTGGAAGAGAAGTGCAAAACGTCGGAAAGGTCTCAGTCTGGGGTGAGTGACGCGATGGTGATATAAAAAGACGAGGGAGGTGAGTGACGGGATGGACTGGCCGGGCGTGCAAGTGCCGTCGTACGGCGGGGAGAGAATGTGCTGGTAAAGAGGCAACCACGTGTGGCCCAAAGTGCGATTAGGGTGCGATTAGGAATTAGGAGATAGCAGTGGGCAGTGAGATGAGGGCAGAGTGTGTGCTTTGCCCTTACATTCCTAGACACGCCGACGGCTCGACGGTATCGGTATGCTGGCAACGGAAAGGGATGATGTTGAGGTATTTGATGCATGCAGGCGAGAGCTACAGTACAGGCGAGGGGCCGCAACCCCATATCTACCAACATGGCATAGTACTGTACCAAATCTAATCAGGCCCCTCCGATCAACTCCAGCGAACTGGCTCCTTGGCCGGCTGATAGGGCGACGGAAAGAAGTAAATATCTGGCAGGGAAGGCAGTCGTGTTGGCCTTGGCGCATGGGCAGAATCTCCGACTCGTGAGCGACATGAGCACCGCCTTGGAGAGATTCTCTTGCGCAACGCAACCTTCACGGCCAGCGTGCGTTGGACAGAGCCCTTCCGCCAGCTGATTTGCCTGGGACATCAACGAGGGAGAGACAGCTACGGTGTCTCTCGATACAGGATATGATGACGCAATGGATCATGGGAATTTGGTGCATTGGGATAGCTGAAGCTTCTGCGTGCGTTTGCTCTCTAGGATAAGAACTGTAGGTACCGCCAGGGATGTACCTATGTACCGACATGAAGAGAAAACACAGCTTCTAGCGCACTTCTGGCCCTCAAGCCATGTGTTTGCTCTGAAAACCCGGCAGAGTGGATGCGCGGAATGGTGCATTGGGGTGGAGTTGAGGCCATCGTGGAGAAAGGGCGCTCGTCGATTCGCAGCCGCCTGGATACCATTGTGTAAGGAGAACCTCTTGGAGAAATCTCTGCACTCTTTTCACCGCTTGGCGCGGCTCACGGACGATACGATGCGTGAGTGAGGCCAGCCGCGGGAAAAGGATGATATCTGCATATGAGATAGAGAGATAGAGGATTGATGAGAACCGCGATGGGTACGAGAGCTCGACACGTTGGATGGAGTGAGATTCGTGAGATAATCTGTGCTTTTGACTTTTTCCAGGCTGTGTGACCCCTGTTCCCCGGCTGCATGGCTGCCTCTTATCTGATGCGGCATCGGCAGCTTTTGTCCCACCTTCCCGAAAGCCAGAGAACTGACTCAGATTTGCAGAATCCGGTGCCAGCCAAGTCGGTACTTGAGATTACTGTATCGGTCAGAAATAAAAGGGGTCATTGGTTCTTGCGAATGCCTTCACGTCGCTTAAGCGGCCAGGGGGACGAGACGACATGTTGCCCGACATCTCGCAAGGAGGATCATCTATTACACCACCACCACCTTCACTCGTATAATTCCAGCCTTACAAGCTCTCCGCATCCTCAGCCTTTTCCCCGTTCGTGTTTACGTAAAGCTTGACCGCACGAAATCTGATCTCCGGTTAACATACAAAATCTCTACTCGCTTCTCCGCAACCCCGAATCCATACCGAAGTGAGCGTATAAGAGATCTCGACACCGAAAGCAATTGTAATGCCTCAAGCCACCTGCAGCCGAGGAGGTCCACGGTGGGGACGGCGTCATGCTAATCCTTCGGCTTGAGTGGCGTCATAAAGTATATATTGTGGTACTCAAGTACCTGTACTTTCTAAAGACTTCAACGTTGATTTGCAAAGGTGGATGCTGGTCACCAAAACTCTGCAAGAAGTGTACCGAATCTTCAAACGCTTCTATCAATTGAGCCGTTTGAACCTATTCGCCAGCTTTCCTCGCCCCGTCATCACAAGACCTGTCCGTCGTCCAGATTTTCCTTGCCGTCGAATATGGCAATACAAACTCCAAGGGAGATCATATCATCTCTCAGGTGTGACGAGATGGAAAATTTCGCATGGAATGCATGGCTAAATGGATGATGAGATCTGCTGACCTGGTAATCTTACATATCTTAGGATTGTGCTAGCATGAGGATAGCGAGGAAAGCTGGCAGAGTTTGTACGCTCAATACAGCCCTCTGGCGCGTTTATCTACAGTAGATGAGATCTGTACTTCGATTGGCCGGGTGTTCCCAAGTCTGGCCAACAGACTTGGATTGCGCTAGCCACTTCCTATTCAACATCTTTTCTACAGAGCTGCTAGCTAGCGTATGAGGCGAACTCCTTGGCGACCAATTTATCATGGCTATGAATAGGCAGGTGCGCCGCTTTGGGAGCAATCCTTCTGTCACAGAAATCTGGGGTAGAGACGCCCTTGTCCACGTTCCCAACGTACTGGCTGAGGTAAGCCTAATGTCAGGGGACGGCAAATTCCCCGCCAGGTGTTGACTTACGTATAGGTATTGATGAAGTAGAGGGGGGAGGTGTTTTGGTAGGGATGGAGGTAGGAAGGTGGGAAGGATTTGGGGTTTGGGGTTCAGGGTGTTGGTATGTAGGTTTATTTTTTTGTAGTACGACGCAGGGGCGGGGAGCTTCACAGTTAACTATTCTTGAAGGGAGATGGTTTCTTGGTGAGCTTGGTTGTATTCTGGTATTTTATTCTTACAAATTGCATCATTACTCTTTTCTTGCTGGTAAAAAAAGCTAGACAGACTTTCTGCTAATTGAAAGCAACCGCTGTAGCATACAGATGTAAATACGACAAGTTCCATGAGCGAAGACCTAATCCTCTCTTGGCCAGGAGATCGAGGAGATTTTGTGTTTCAACTCCTCCGTTCAAGAATCCGGACAAACTTCATGCTAATCGAAAGTAACCGGCATAGCACACAAGTCCAAGCCCAATGAGCTCTCATGGGCCAAGACCTAATCATCTCTTCCCCAATCCAACGAACGAATTTTATCCTTCAATTCCTGAATATCTTTCTCATCCTCATTGGTCTTCGTATTCAAATCCTCAATATTACCATTCATCACATTTACAACTGCCACATCAATATCCGCTCTCAACTGCACGAGTACTTCATATCTCAATCGCCTCTGTTTGCTCTTCTGCTCATCCTGGAACTCTTTGACATGGCCAAGCATCGTTTCACCGGATGTCTCTAGCTTCTCGATTTTAGAGGACTGTTGGCCTAACACTTTGACGAGTCCCTTGATTGATTGCTCTTTCTCTGCTAATTCGTTGCGTAACTCATTCAGCTGCGGATCATTGTCGGTAGACTCTTGGCTTTGGACTCGTTCCATCTTCTTCTCGTTCGTCAGTTGGGTAAGCTTCTCGCCTGCTTCTTTTAGCAGTTGATTTGTCTCTCCCAGCTCTTTCTTCATCTCCGCGAATTCTTTCCGCAGCGCTTTCAGAGCCCCGTCCTTCTCCGCTAAGCATGCTCGGCACACTTTCAACTCTCTCTCCTTCTCCTGGCATTCTTCTTGCAGCGCTTTCAGAGCTCCGTCCTTCTCCTCTACGCATGATTGGCACACTTTCAACTCTCTCTCCTTCTCCTGGCATTTTTCTTGCAGCGCTTTCAGAGCTTCATCCTTCTCTGCTAAGCATGCTTCGCACAATTTCAACTCTCTCTCCTTCCTCTTGCATTCTTCTTGCAGCGCTTTCAGAGGTCTGAACTTCTCCACTAAGTTTGCTTGATGCTCTCTCAATTTTCCCTCCTTCTCCTTGAGATAACCTTCCTTCTGCTTGAGATCGGACTGCAGCTCTCTCAGTTCTTTCTGCTTGTCTGCCAACTCTCTTTCTTTCAATTCGCTGTCCGTTTTATTTGACGACTTGCTGTGATGGACCATCATTTGCAATGATGTTGTTGTATCGCTCAACTCTCTGTTCGTCTCTTGCAGCTCATTGATCTTCTCGTACGCCTCTAACAACTTTCTCAGCCTCTGTTGGAGTAATACATCCTGCTCCTCGAGCTGCTCGCTCAATCCTCCACTCTCGCTTTCTTTCAGCCTCAACTCTTCAGTTATCGCACTCAATTCCTCAATTTCCTCATCCTTCCGTTTCAATTTTTCATCCTTCGCCTTTAGCTCTCTATCCTTGTCGTCAAACATCTCCCTTGCCTCCTTTTCGGCCTTCGCACTTCCCTTCTGGAACACACCATTCGATTTACCGAGCTGGTACCAATAATCCTCGGCTTCGGCCGACTTCTTTCTCAACTCTTCAATCTCCTTTTGCTTCGTGGAAAGTTCGGATTCTAGGGAGGTGGCTTTGGACTCGAGATACTCAGCGTCGCGTTTGTGCATGTCGGAATTTTCCTTTGCCTTGCGACCTAGGTCTTGCATCTTGGTGAAGTTCGCCTCCATCTTAGCTGTCTTTTCATCCCAGGTTGCTTGCTGAGCTATTGCCTGCTTCTCAGCCTTTGTCAATTGGTCTTGGAGGTCTGAGATTTCGGTGGCCTTCTGCTCGAGGAATTTGGTATGGTTTTGCCGGAGTTGTACTTTGTCATCTTTGAGGTCATTGATTTCCAACTGTTTCTGTGCGAGAAGTTTGGAATGTTGTTCTTTGAGGCCATTGATTTCGGATTCCTTCTGTGCGAGAAGTTTGGATTGTGGTACTTTGAGGTCATTGATTTCCAACTCCTTCTGTGCGAGAATTTTGGAATGCTGTCCTTTGAGTTCATTGATTTCCTTATCTTTTTGTGAGATAAGTTTGGAATGGTGTTCTTTGTTGGAGCGGATTTTGTTTTGTAAAGCAGCCATATCTGCCATCGCCCCTTGGCAACTGTTTGCTAGTACCCTAAACTCGTCGGTCATCCTGGAGAAGCGATACGGTTTAAGTACCAAGTATGATATAGCAAGTATATTTTGGATTCTGTCATGTTGGTAGGGGACAAGTCTTCTTTCGAAGAGGATTGTCTCTGCTAACCTGTCGAGGTAATCTACCCAAATCTCCTTTTCCTTGATGCAGAAGTAGGCTGGGATGGAAGACAACAGCGAAGTTTCAATATCGTTCATTGCCTCCTGCCAAATACCAGGCTGGCTAACAGTTAGAAAAGTGAAATCTGTACCGTACATTTTCTCAACCTGGCGCTGTATTTCAGACTTGGAAGGCGGTCTAAGGCAAGGGTATTTCTCCTCCGCAACGCGGAGAGAATGTTCCGGTCTCTCCTCTTCTTCGATTCCATGGTCGCCGTTAAGACCCAGGAGGGAAGTATTCGCCTTGCAAGATTGTTTTGTATTCGGTGTGTCTTTATCTTTCGATGTGGCAACTTGACGTTCACTGCCCATATTTGAGATCTCCGAGCTGCAGTCCACGACACTTCTGCGGCTGTATCCTCCTCTTCTATCTTCTGTAGTATGCTGCGCTAAATTGGATTCACTTAGCATCTCGACTTCTCGGTTGATGCTATGCAACGATGGAAGCCGACCGGCTGAAGAATCTCCTTCCTCCTGCTTAGTCGACTCGTCGATGTGACCTCTTCCGAATTGATGGTTAAGTGACTCTGGTGCTAGAGTATTTTTCTTGAGACTTTGACTGGGGTAGTCAAGGGGGTTCCAGTCAAAGGGGTTTGGCTTGGCAGAGTCCTTGATGAGTGAAGCCAACCCGCGTGCCTCGAGTTCTGCTGGCGTCATCATCTCTGGGAGCTCAAAAGGTACGAAACCTTTGGTTGAGATGGGTGGGGGCGGATTCAGGTCATCTGTGCCGTGACTCCGTTGTCTCTCGCCCTCTTCGAGAGATTTGAACTCTATCTTTGGCTCGTCGACTATAGCCAATTCGTTCTTAGGCTGTGGTGTCAAAGTTCGTTCAGGTGCGGATGCATCCACCCCAGTTTCATCCTTTCTTGTCATGTAGTTGGCATAGTTTGCAAACGTCACAAGGGTGTGTTGCGTTGGATGCGCTTTCGCCTCTAAAACCAGTTCATTTCGTGCTGCAACCAGGGCTCGCTCGACCTCGTCGCTGCCTCGAACTTCCCGTTCGATCCCATCAGATATACCTTCTTTATTCGCAGAAGCCATACTTGAGAGGTATCGCACTCTGGCGAAGTGGCGGTGGGGTTCGATCTGTTGCGATGATGTTGTGTGGAGGACGAAAGTGTTTTGTTTTGGTGGAGATGCGGCTGCGGCTACGGCAACGCGCGAAGGTGAAGTAGGCTTGTTGATACCCCTCAAGGTATAACGCGCTAGTGTCTATGCGGGATGGGTTTCAATGGTGAATACTCCTAGACCTTGTCAACATGTTTGCTCGCTTGCAAGTTGTCCGGTTTAATACGCACCGTTTTCCAGCAAAGCTGACCTTGCAGGCTTGTAAAGCACTTGTGACCCGTAGAGGTCATGGCGTACTCTTGCGCTGTTTGTATGCTCTCGTTGCAAATATGCCAATTCTCGACCTCAAAGGAGCTCTGTTGGTGTGCTTAGCTTGTTGCATCATTCTTCGAGTTCTATTCTCAGGAAATCGCGGCCGCGCCGTTCCAAATTGCACGCATTGCTTTGAACAGCGCGCCTAGAGAAACTTGCATGTCTCAACCAGAATGGCTTAGGTTTTCCCCATGAATTTGCGTCTGCTATCACCACTCAATCTCAGTTGATTCCGGGAAATCTTATGCCAGTAAAAAATAACGAGAAATTGAGACAAGATGACCGTGTTCCCTTTGAAAATAAGTTGCCAGTTTTGGTGAGAGAAGAATGAGGAATGACTTGAGCATACATGCCAACGCTGCCACAGTGCCATGGACTCTTGACGCTAGGCATCATCATTTATTCTCTCCCATCCAGACCCCTGCTCTATATATTTTTCTTTTCGGTTTTCTTATTCTCACGAACATCGAAAGTCATCCTCGTCAATCTGAATCAGCGAAATGTGCCCTAGAACCAAAATATCCTTAAATTACTTGTTTTTTTTTCACTTGGAAGGCTGAGAACTTCTGGAAAACTGAAGTTCAAATAGATGTTAGCCAGGACAAACTGGCTATACTGTAGTACCTAGCGATACCTGAAGTTAATGGCCCCGCCCAATTTCTTTTTGGAGCCCGGGCTGCTATGAGTTTTAAATAAAGCAGCGGCCTCGTCAATTATTTTATCTTGACTATCTGGGGTTTACGAGAAGATTATCAATAAGATATTGATGTACTATATTTACATTACATCGGCATCTTACAACTCCAAAGCGCCCCTGCCTGTGCTTTGTGCTTAAGCGAGCCCCACCCAAATGCCTGAGAGGAAAGACTTCAACCAGATTATAAGTGGGAGCGCCAGCTTGCAGGTGAGGCCTACGGCATTTTAAAATTTCCGAATATCTATGTTTTGACTGAGACTCTCGTAAAGCGCGTCATGCGGGAGAAGCGAGATGGCAAGGTGGCAATATTAATAGGGGTCGAACTTAAGCGAGTTTGCGAGCTTCTGTTACGGCTCGTTCGACTTCTCATGCCGAGTGTTGACAAACGATAATCTATCGGCTCAATTGACTTATATACGGGCGGTAGCACAAGCCAGCTATCATACCGTAGTAAACATTGCCGCGTTGAATAGTCTATAGCGCCACCTCCTCCGTTTTCTGGGTCTCATTGTGCCAAAACTTTACCACATGTCGCATCCTCACTTCTCTAAGCGGCAAATGATTCTCAACTCAACTCCACTCAAACTCGATGATACTCATCTTACTACCTGGAGATCGCCTGATGCCAACAAACCTGAACTTCTCATCAGCAGTTTTGAATAACTGCTTCCACATCGTTTCAGTGCGCTCGGCGGAGTTCCAAACAGCCATCATTACCAGATCCAGATCACTGTTGCAAAAGTTAGTCCTTTCAACATTAGTTAACAAGTCCTGGTTGATACGTACCGTCCCGCTTTTTGCGTTAATTTCAGCTCGGGACCTTCAGCGAGAACGAACTCGTAAAGTAACACTTTAGAACCTTTTCTCATCGCTGGACTGAGACTCCTCAAAATCTTAACACAGTAATCATCGGGCCAGTTGTGGAGAATCCAGCGAAAGAAATATACGTCAGCTCCAATTATCTCTTGTTCCTTGAAAAAGTCGCCAGCTCGATACTCCACTCTGCCTTTCAGCTCCTCTGGAAGTGTTTCCTTTCCCTTCCCCACTGGACCTGCCAAGTCCTGCACAATGAATTGAATGTCTTTCGTAACTCCCGCTAGAGATTTTGGGACCGTTCCAAGACCACCGCCTACGTCCACGAAAACTGCCCCCGGTTTATCGATTTGCTCCCACGGATATGCGTCGACGAGATGCATCAAGGCGTAGCTCCCATCTCGAGACAAAAATTGCATCCCCATAGCGAAACGAGCCATACGTTCCGGATTCTGCCCAATGAATCTATAGAACTCGATATCCGTATTGTTCGCAACATTGAACCCCGCTTCGTTTGGTTCACCAGAACCGGGATACTTTTGCAAAGCCTCAATGACTTTCCCTGACGCAGGTGCTAGTTCGTTGACGATGGCTCCCACCGCAGCAAAGGCTTCTTTGTCGGTCGCTAATATTCTGGATAGGGCTGAGTGTTTGACCTTTCCCTCCTCGTTGATAAATACGCCGTTTTCCACTAAGAAAGGGGTTAATCATTGTCTTGTATGTATCGCAGACTTGCGGTGGCGAGGAATTGCTTTAGCGAAGGTTTTTTTTATGAATTCAAGAAGAATAAACGAGATTTTGACTAACTTGCGTGTATTATGAAACGCCGAACGAGAGTTTCATCAAGACCACTTTCGGTCGCAATATCCTTGTACTCAACCGAGCCTTCAAGTGGAACATGCGAAACAAGGTTGTAATGCACAACAGCTTGGAGGGATAGAATATCGGTGAACTGAACGTAAGATGTTAGACACCTGGCCATTGACGATGTTTGAAGAGGTAATATACACTATAGAGAAATTCTAGCATATTCCCAACAGGACCCAAGGCCAATCGCTTCAAAGTTTGCGAGGTGTTCGTCAAGTTCTGGCGTGCCACCTCGAGTTCTGGAGGAATTTTGGACAAAACGGATGTTTCTAGGGAGGCTTCGGGTAAGCCATTTGAAGTGATGTATGCGTCAAGTAGTTTCGCATTAGCTAGAACCTCCTCTGCAAGTTGTGTTAGGGTAGGCATGGTGGGTTGTCCGTTGTTCTGAGGGTTTCTGAGAGTGAGTTCTGTAATAGAGAGGTGAAACCTGTCACACTAAAGCTGGAAATTGACAGAGGATTTAAGTCTGGCCGCATATATTTTACACCACTCTTCACCGGCTAAAAGCAATCTTGATTGTATGGGTGCTGATCCCGTTGATATACGAGTCAAGTACTTGACGTTACATTGTCGCCAGAATCGGACAATAATCCCGAAAATACGATGCAGGCCGATGCATCACACCTGAACTTGTGGCCATTCCGGCCAATCCTATCAGTAATCTTAATCTTATGCGCAAACCAAGACAAAAACCGTATTAGTAAGATCTTATTTGTGAGAGCATTTCACTTCAAATCAAACATCCTAGTAGGTTTGCTTCAATTATGCATGGTGTGAAAATTCAAGCACACAGCTGAGTTATGAATTCGTTCTGATTTAATTCTTGGAGACAGAAGGTAGCTGAAGTTTACAAGTGGACGAGTTGCCAACCGGAAATATCAACAGGGCTAGGAGACTCGATATTGAATGCTACTTTATCCGATTTTGTGGCCTAGGAATGCAGTTATTCAAAATAGGCATTCACAGCCCATCCGTTCTCGGCAGGGTATCGTCAGGAGTTTACCTCTGAGGCTTACAGCAAACTTGCTCTTTTGGAAGTGACGAATGGAGTACATGGCCGCCTTCACCTCCCCTATATTTCAAGTTGTCGCTGCTACTCGCTTAGCGGAAATGCTGCGTGGATGTGCCAATGTGGGTCGAAGTCGCGACACTACTGTACACATTTTACAACGCTGAGGACCTCCAGTCGCCAATAGGGATAGGCGCCTCAAAATCGAAAACAGTTAAGCTTACCAGCCAACCTAGAACCTCAGATGCCACCACTTTCACAAGAACCATTAGGATGTTTTCGGAGATGGCTTCTTTGAAATTGTTTTTGATCTTCTTGCCCATACCCTTTCTACTTTTTCGCTTTTTTCGTACACTCTTGAATTGTACAATCCTGCTTGTTTTCTTCCCATTTCAATTCAGTCCTCACATTGATATGCATTGCATCCTTCAATTCTATATCACATCCTGTCTTCCCACTCACCTCATCAGAGAAGATCATGGCACTTGGCGCACACTCTACATCATCCCTTATCACAAGCCCTCGCTGACTACTCCCAGAAGGAACTTGCCCGTCCCGGTCCAGCCCAATCCATGTGTTTCTGCTTAACGATCTAAGTACGGATCGAGAATGCGGATGTGGGTGCGAAGTTTTGTGGGAGGAGTTTGTTTCGGTCATTGACGTGCTGAAGAAATGGTGGTATAGGATTCGGAGGGAAGGGAGAGAGGCGCAAATAATGGCGCTGGATAACACATCTATTAGCCTCGAGAATTTGCATCAATAAGCCACGAATCAATTACTTACGTAGATACTTCAACCGCAGACCAAACCAAGAATTGAGGAAGGCTCCATGTCAAATCTGTTTGATCCATGTCCGCAATTTCAAGTACTCGAGTCAACGCTACAACACATACCCTAAATCAATTGCGTCAGTCTCACGAAATGTCTTAACTCGTAGTAGCTAAACCTGACTTACCCTGAACCCACTAAAAAAAGCCCCACTAGCTGAAATTTTCGTGATCTTGAGATTTTCAAGGAGAAAATATATGGTAGCGGGGCGATGAGTATTAACGTGTCAACCATGACGTTTGGCACTTGAACGGCACTATTCGCAAAAGGTCAAAAGTTGCCAAAGGCAGGCGCGACCGGCGCCACTCACCACATTGCCACAACAGCGGTTATACATTTGCCATGGACTGTTGACGAGAAATTTAACATTAGCTTGTTTCTTCGCAAGTGCAGGTCTTTGGAAATGGCGGATAGGGTCTGGCTCCTTGATATTTTCGATGGAATGGGTAATTTTGAAGACTCACTTGATGAATCCCAAAACGCTGCAAGTGGAATACATGTAATCAAGCTGCAGATCAACTGTTTGGGAATATTTCTTAACCATCACAATCTCTGCTAGTATGGGGCTTGAGAATGGCATACCACAGATGAGAACCAAAGGCCAACCAACGTTGACAAAACGTATATCGCTAGCCGAAAGTTCTTCCGACTGTTAAATATTCGCCAGTAAAACGCCAAAATCGACCACTTTGCGAATGCCAGAATGACCCCATATAGTATTTCAAGCGGAATGAAGAGTTTGAGGATGAGAGGAATGTTGTTGGGAGAGGTAGCTACAAGGGTGGCGATATGCTTTCCGATGCCCAGATGAACAGCTACTCCAACGTTACAAACATATTTAGGGCATAGGCAGCTACTTTCTCGAAACTTACTTATACAGAAGGTGATGATAAAAGGGATGCTAAGCAAATATGAAGCAAAAATAAGGTAATCGTCGAGTCCAAATCCGGTATGTGTAAGACGCCGGCTCAAAATTCGCAAAAATAGAACAACTGTTGCTAGAGCGAAGGTCGTTGCAGTAACTGGTATGACTGCCCCTGCGCTGTCTTCGGACGAATTGATTGAAGTGGATAAAGACGATCCCACCTCAGCGAATGATGAGGAACTCATTCCTGATGTTGCGGTACCGATTGAAGAATGAGATTAAGCAACAAGCTGGAAGAGAAGAATAGAAGTCGAAGGACCTAGACCAGGCAGGATTGAATTCATCCTGGGTAGAGCGATAAATCCTCGAACAGTCTGTTTTCTTGAAGGCAAAAGGAGTTCAGAACTTCAGTATCTCCGTACCACCCGACTTCCGCATAGACGCTCTCGGATGTTCTTTTGCTGCCCGCGGCTCAGGGAATCGCCACCAAGAGGAAGGCCCCACCCGTATCTTAAACGCGCGCTCAGGCCACGACCCGAAGATTCGAAAACCCCTGCAGCAAGCACTGTATAAAAACAGTTCCAAATCTTGGACTGCAACTGGAACTACCTTCAATGTTGCCATTATGTTGGTAATTATCTCCTCTGAACTGACTGGTAGGTGATAGCTTCAGGAAGAAACCTCACTCTTCAATCGCATGTGTAGCGTTGGAGCATGAGGTCTTACCGTTCAGTTCCAGTATTGTCCCTCTTTTTCTAGCGGACTCTCCCCCAAGATTGCGAATGGTCAAGGACAGCCCTGCTAGAAAATATAATTTGAGAAGAGCCGTGTTTCTGGAAACTGGATCTGGCCATGGACCGGTGTAGCTTTTGAGGACTCTTCTCTCCAACCAGCGTTCAAGACGCTGCATCCCTCCTCATCGTATGATCGGGGAAGCAGATGTATAGCAATACCAAACTGCTGCATTGATTGGTTTAGAGAACCACCTATCACTTTCTCAATCTTATCGCGTGAGACTGATATATGGAATTAAGCTCGAATGGGAGGGTTCTCCTGTTTTCAAAGCCTCTCCCATTTTTAGCCTTACTGTGCGAGACTTGTAAGAGAGAATGGAGGTTGAACTTGAATCAATAGGATGCGGAAGGAAAGATGAAAATGGTGTTCTTAGCGAATTAATCTGGTTCCGGAATCCGGAAGCCTCGAGGATGACAGGGTTGGTTTTGGATGACAAGCTTTGCAAAGCCTAGTCCCCACTGTGGTCCCCACGTTGCTTTTCTTCGGGGGCTTTTCAACTGTACCTGTTTTCTACCTGTCTTATTTCATAAGCTAGTGGACGTCACTCCGGTCTTCAGAAAATGGCATTTACAAGCCCCTTCCAGTAGATCCGATAGGATTAGCGGTTCATCTCTCATAGATGTTAATATATCACCTATGTTTGAACTGGTGAAGGCATTAAAAAATTCAGGGAGAAGAAAATTCTAAGCTATACAGCCGCATCCTATATTCACGGGGGATAATCGTTGGATAAGACAAAAATTTCCTATTATTGGAATCATTTCACGATCTTGAAGAAGGTTGAGATCTTGTCAAGGATCGGAAAGTTAATCGCCGGCGGGGGTGTATCGGGGAAGACCCATCTACCTGGCTATTCTGCGCGGGGCCTTGACACTTTCTTTCTTTTTAGAAGAATACGTACACTTTTAACTACATAAGGCGCCATTGCATAAATTGCAGTAGTTGACACGAACCATATTTTCAAGAAATTTTATTAAGATTGGCTTGGGTAGCCAGGTGATTCATAACTTGGTGCAACGCGGCACGTTAAACATTTCTACCGGAACAAATTGCTTTCTAGACAATGATCTCTGGGGAATATTTTCTCCTACCCCAAAATCAGACCAACGACAAAGTTCACAGCTTCAAGCCCATCATCAATCACATAATCTCCATGAACATCCAAACTATCACCCGAAGCACAAAACAAATCCTTGTCATTGCAATACGCTTGTGTTTTACCACTCAAGATCGGTCCACAAGTGTCTGCATTTTTTCGTGGGAAAATCTTCATGATCATCAGTGTTCAGAAATTGGAAGTAAACAGGGAATTTGAAAAAGCTTACACCATCTTTTGTTGCAGTTCCTGCATTACCAGCCATACCGTTTACATGCGCCGGGTCGCCAAATTGTAAGATGGCAGTGATTGCATCCGTATAAGTAGAATTGAGTCCGCTGGAATCACCAAAACCAGTTTCGTCAGTTCCACACACCACGTTGCCCGTGACTTGCGCCCCCTTCACACAATAATATTAGCATATAATCACCGGAAATAGGACCTATCTATCGCTAACTTTAGATTGCCACGCATACCTGAGAATATCCCATCAGAACCAATATTGATCCTGGGCAAGCATCTACATAGTCGGTGACCAGGGTTGTCAAAGCAGTAACACCTTGCACTTCACTGCTCTTGTAAGGCGCAAGAAGAGCAGGATAATCGACTGCAGTGACTGTAGATCCCGGAATTTGATTCGAAATGTTTTGAGCGATTGGAGCGATGAGTCCAGTTCCCGGGTCTTGTGGTTCTGTTGAGCCTCGAGTGACAATGATATGTGCACCAGCATCGCAGGTGATACCAAATGCAACTCCAACCAGCCCAAGCAAGGTAAGAAATGTGGCGTTTAACATGGTTGTAAAATTGGAAATACAACTCTCATACGACCACGAAAATATTTGGAAGTCGTTTGTAATTTATTCTCTCTTGCAAAAATTCGATGGTCGCGCAGAAGCATTTAAGCGAATCTCCCTCTCCGCGACGATCTGAGGAGGTTATTCTTGGCGCTGTGGCAGCCATGACACTTGCCTAATTGAAACACCGCAACATTTGATTCGTATTCCCCGACAATGCCGTATAAAATACGAATGATCAGAAATGGTAAAGGAGGGTAGGATGCAGAGCATTAATATCGTGAAGCCCTCAGAGGTTTGGTGCATTTTTAAGCATGGTGAAAAACATTTGCATGTGATTGATTAGAGATTCGTGGCGCTTGACACAACAACCTTGCCCCAGGAGGTCCATCCAATAAGAGAACTCTTTGTTACTCACCTCCAAAAAATATCGATGAAAAATCTTTGAAGCTAACGAACCATAAGGGATATGATGGGAAACAGCAACAATCACCTGGTGAATGACACTGACACTGTAAGAAACTCATTAAACTTATCGTAAAAAAGTCCAATTCTTCAATTCCCAATACAAACTGCACATTTCTTATTCTTTGCCCGCATTCCGCCCATCATTCTTCAACCTACCACAAGCGAAACCTGTGCTGGATATTCGAAGCTGTTCTCAGCCACTCCTCTTGTTCCGTGGACTAAGTACTAATTGCGTCCAGCTTAATAGCCATTAGAAAACTAGCAATTCCTTTTGAAATCTTCTGTTGACTCTTAGTATCCATGGGAATCGTCTGTCAGAGTCCGTCAATCAAATATTCTGGTCAGAGTGATGGAGTACTCTTACGTGGCCCTTTGAGTGTTGAAGCATACGAGCCTTTTCTTGATCATAGTACGAGTGCATTATATAAGCCGACTGTTTGAACATGTCGTTGGTGGCGAATATATGAAGGGAGCGAACTGTTAAAGGAGAATCTCAGAATCAGTGTTACTGGTTTTAACGCCGATGAGCCACCATATCGACTATCTATATCTGCTGAAGTCATAATGCGTAAATGGAATTGTAAGAAATTCACCTACCGGGGATACGCTCAGCATCAGTTTTTGGCGCAAAATCCGAGTTCGTCATGGTCTCATCCGTCGAAGCAACACCACAAAACAGAATAGCACACTTGATGGACTCGCATTTTTGAGCGAGTCTGGTGGCGACCATAGTTGATTCAGAGCATGCCACAACCCCGTCAAAAGGTCCCTCATTAGGAATAACAACATCAGTGATGTAATCAATGGTTTCGTCTACTGCAGCCGCCGTAACGCGCAGGCCAGGCAGTGCAACTCCGAACTTGTGCACATCAATATTTGCATCGTTGGTCCAACAGTAATGTGGTGGATCGGGAAATAGCCACATGCTAGTATCTCGACCCTTGATTTCATTTACGCAGTCGAGGGACATCTCATGAGGCCCTTGGGGGAAATGGCATTTTACTTTGCCTTGTTTTTCGAGCTCACCAAAGAGAGGTTCTGATATAGAAGTCAGATATCGAAGTGTAATTGAAATACCGCAAGGTTATTCACCAAGTTTTCTCTGGAAATCCTGAGCCTATATCAGCAAAAGCAGCATAAATATACGGATTTGCAACTTACACTTGGATTGTTGAAGGCCGCATGAAGACACAGGAGGTTGATCATGTTGAAATTGGAGGTCACAAAGCCGATGCAAATTGCGACTTGGTACTTGGGTGCGTGTAGATTGGGAGAACAATTTTCGGCCTCGACTGGAATTTTGCCAGCTCCTGCAACCTGGACAAGAACGTCTGCTACCCGCATGAAGCAGTCAAGATCGACTTCGCCTCACCCAATACCCAATCTTACCGGAGGAGACGCTTCTGGCATACCGGAACTCACGGCTAGATTGCCCAATACCCCTCATCTCTAGCGAGTGGAGCAATTATTACCATATACTCTATTTTAAAATCCCGCCATTCAATGCACCGATCCAATAGAAAATGGAACCGCCAAGAATGAAGAGTACGTCACTCCGACTCCATCAATTTTGTCAGAAGTTAGAACAGGAGCTGAGCGTTATTTTTCCCGATTGGACGCTCTATAAGATTATCAATTTTTGGTAGGTTCTGTGGGGCTTCGAAAACAAGGTTAGAAACATGTTGCTCAATCTTTCACTGGCTCGCGGGGAGAGAAATCAAGCAGATTACCAACCGAGGATGTAACAATATCTCATAAGGCATAAATGTTTCCAGCTTTGGATCCAATGATGACAGAGCCGTCGTACAAACCTTGAAAAGCGACTTTATCCTTCTCACGTAAGAAGCCAAGAACGTAAGCGAGCTGCGAAAAAGGGGGGCCTGGTCCAAGCTTTTCTTTCCGGGACGGCAGGATGGTATCACTTCACACCACGCCACGGGACATATGAGAGCCTCAACTGCTGCTCGTTCAAAGGACCTATGCACTCTACTGCCTTATCAATCCTGATTTTAGCCGATTGGGCCATAGGTTTTGTTCTTTTTGCGGGGGCCTGATGGAGCGCGCGGGGGCCGCTTACTGCACAATACATCACCCCATACGAAAGAGGTCAGAGATGCAGAATAATTGGCGATGTACCGGTAAGCGATAGAGATTCAAATAGCGAATCCCGAGAAGTTCCATTTGCGGGGTTTAAGTGAGTCGTAGATCAATCTCAAAACAAAAAAGCGTATAGAGTATACTATGATCATAGGCTCGGCAAAAATTAGCAGCTTCACAGATTTTGAAAACCAAACCTCTGTCCTTGTTTGCCAATCTCAACGCAAGATGGCGACACTTGAACATTCTACCATGTAAGCTGACCGCTCGTTCGATTACTGGCCATATGATAACGAGCCAGCCATATTACCGGTATTTTTTTGGGCCTTGAAGCCTGGATTGCGATAGGTCGCACTGGATAAGCGTGGTTCTGATGCAGCAGGGGCTTCTTATCTACCAATATGTTAGTCCATAAGAATAGAGGCTCTTCCCCACGTTCTCCGATGCATCTTATCAGCATGTGGCGTCTCACCTGCATGAGTAAGCGCAGTGCAAATGAATGTGGGGTTCAGGTCTTGGGACGTAAGGATTTAGCTCTGGTATGGTGGATAAAACATCATGTGGTGACGCGGTACGAGTGAGCAGGGGAGACGAAAATTGCAGGTGCATTACTACACTTTGAGAGCAGAAAAATCCTCTAATTCCATTACCGGGCTATAACCCCTTCCTTTCTCCCCTGTTTAATACCTCATTGTGCTAGACAGTGAGAGATATTTGGGGTTAGAATGGGAGAGTCTCTCCCGTTTTGACCCTCATTGTGTAAGATCTATAAGAGAGAATTAGGGTCAAAATGGGAGAGTATGTGGGACTGAAGACCAATTAATACAGTACTTCAAAGCTTGTACATTATGGTAAATGTCTCTTTTTCAATCACTGAATATTCAACACAATTCTCACGGGGGAAGTAAATATCTACTCACTGACTATCTCTGTTTCATTCTGTTAGCAATAGTGTATCATCATGGAGCATCCTTGGTGCCAAAACCCGACTCAATCTTACTTCGATATCAAAACTGGAGTCTTCCAGATATGTAATACCTTGTGGTACATCGCGAGCTGTCTTGGAAATAATGGACCATGGATCTCTTTGCACAAGGATTTAACTCAAATACGAGGCGTCCAATGGTTATCAATCTCGAAAAGCCTTCCAGTAAAGGAGTGTAGTGGTTGCATAATTAGATGCTTACACCATGCAAGCAATCCATTTAGGGGAAATATGCGAGCCTGAGATGAAATTCATGTGCAAGTGAATTAAATCATCTGAGTTAGCTAAGTGAACATGAAGGGAGGGGAAGGCCCTGACTCCGATGATTAATCGCAGGTAGAGCCGCAACTGACCGTACTAATCGAACTCTTAACCGAGACCACGGAATAGCTCCAAGGTTAAAGATCCTGCGACAAAATCAAGGGCTAAACTCACCAGCGAATCCTATGCCAGCCGTCGGTCCACCTTCACACGACGCGCCATAAGGATGACTGCATTTCGTCATGTATTTATAATATGAAGGTCCTATTGCGGCGGTCCTCGATTCTGAAGGATTCTGAAGTCGTAAGGCTGTGGGTCAATGCCTCGACTCTTGCCAGTTTTGGCAAGCTCTTTGGAAACTACCATAGAATTTTTAACAACTGAGCTGCTGAGCTGCCGAGCAACAGCAACAGGACAGAAGGCAAGAGCGGGGTACATTGAATCTAGCTCTTGGGTTTATCCTCCTATCATTATCGATTTGACCTACCACGAGTTGTAATTGGCCCAAAGTGACCACAGCTCTTATACCAGCCCAATGAGATTCAAGGTGATTTTTGTTGTGAGGGTGGCCTATTATTTCAGCTCGAAGCACTCGTGGTATGGGTGTGCCCTTCTTGCTGGTAGTGAAGTAAAATCTGATTGCGCAGTGTCAAGATACGGCTCCGGATGGGGTGGACAATGCTTACCAAAGTTGGATCTGCTGTGAACTGTGGACTTGGTGACATCAAGTGGAATGGACTTAAACAGGACTATTGGCCCGTGGTCAGGTAGCCACATCTTCATGCTTCCACGACATTAGCTAGCTTCCTATGATACAAGTACATTGAACCAGATGTCAACGATTCTTTAAGATTAATTACCTCACTGAATCCAAATTCGGTAGAAAAACTCACCGCCCATCAAAATCGTCGAATAGAAAAATCATGGCAGAACCTATTGCAATTATTGGGCTGGTACAATTCGCTTGAAGTTTTCATAGACCACAGCTAATGCTATCAGTCGTGTCGGGTTCCTGGAGGCGAGAATCCGGATGAACTGCTGGATACTTTGATGACAGGGACCAACACATGGTCAGAAGTCCCCGAAGACAGATTCAATGGATCAGCCTTCTATCACCCCGACCCTGCTCGAAGAGGCCAGTTCAATTCCCAAGGAGCTCACTTTATTGATGGTGATATCAAAAAATTTGACGCTCCATTCTTCAATCTTTCCGTCGTGGAGGCCACTGCCATGGATCCCCAACAAAGACATCTCCTTGAAGTGTCCTACGAAGCTCTCGAGACGGCTGGAATGACCATGGAATCGATAGCCGGAAGTAACATGGGCGTTTTCGTCTCTAACACCAATGTTGGCAGCATGAGCTTGGCGGAACAGGATCACCAGGCCTCTTCTATGTTCATGGCGACAGCCAATTTCCAAGTCATGCTTTCGAACCGAATTTCCTACGTCTTCGATTTGCATGGTCCCAGCTTTACCGTTGACACGGCGTGCTCCAGCGGCCTTACTGCACTTCACTTGGCAGTTCAGGACTTGCAGCACGGAGGTTGCCAGTCAGCTATTGTGGCGGGATCCCATTTGATCACTTCACCGGATGATTGGCTGTCCTTGTCCACACTTGGGCTTCATAGCAATAGTGGTAAATGCTTTGCTTATGATGATCGCGCTACAAGTGGCTACGGTCGGGGTGAAGGGACTATCGCCATCGTCTTGAAGCCTCTTTCGGCCGCCTTGCGGGACTGTGATCCTGTCCGTGCTTTGATCAGAGGAACTGGCATTAACCAAAATGGAAAACGATCTGGCGGCTTGACGGCACCATCGATTGCCGCCCAAGCAGCTCTCATCAATGAGACATATCGTAAGGCGCAGATGGACCTGACAGAGGTTGATTTCATCGAGGGCCATGGAACCGGGACCGGTGCTGGAGGTATGTCAATCGATCCTTTATTTGATTCGTGGTTCAAGTTATCAGAATCTCTATACAAATAGCAATGGAGAATTCTGGGGATTTCGCGCAAGATCTTCCCCCCGGGCGAGACCAGTCTAATATGGGAGGAAATTGCGGGATGACAATTAGCTTTGGCACATGGAAAAGACATCAACGACTAACTGTTTTCTGTTTCCGACAGATCCTGTTGAGATCCAGGCTCTCGGACGCACTTTTGGTGCTGCTGCTTCCAGCAAACCGGTTTTGATCGGTTCCGTGAAGAGCAATATCGGCCACTTGGAAGGCGCAAGCGGTCTTGCATCTGTCCTCAAGGCGGTCATGATGATTGAAAAAATCCTGTTTTTCCCCAATGCTGACTTCGAGGAAGAAAATGCCCGTCAGCCCCCTTCAAAGCACAATCTGAAGGTATGTTCATGCTGTCCAAACCAAGATTTGGATCCAGACCATTAGGCTGACTTTGGAGGTCTGCACCTTCCTTCAACCCTGGCGGTCTCCTGATGGCAAAGCGCGAACTGTCTCCATCAACAACTCGGGTAAGCGAAGTGTGAATTCTCCTCCCTCCATTGTGTACAGCAACGCCACCTTGGTTATCGAACGAGCGTGAACTCGAAGATGCCAGACGTTCAGAGCAGCACGGTTCCACAAGCTCCACGAGTCGAAGAGTCGCGCGAAGTGTCCCAGCTGCACCACCCGTCAAGCTCGCCTGATTATGGGGGCCAGCCCCCAAACCCCCGTGCCTCGCTGCGCTCGAATTCAGTGTAAAGTTGAGGTTATACCGTACACCACGGTAATTGGTTTAGAGCACCACCCCTCTCCCGTTTTGATCTCCATTCTCCCTGGTATAATGAGGTGGAAATGAGAGAGACTCGTTCGCGAGTGAGACTTTCCCATCTTAGCCTCAATTCTCTGTGAAGGCCTAACACAACGAGGTCAGAAACAGCCCTCTAAACGAATTAATGCGGTAGTACCCACACTGAAGTAGAGCGCAGCGAAGACGGCCTCCACGGCTGTGGCCTCCGGAGGACCAGCGGAGCGTTCCCCCATCCCCTCAAAGCAAAGAGCCATTTTATGGAGGACGGCCTTCAAACCCCCGTGCCTCGCTTCGTTCGAAGATAATCGTGATGAGAATGATTGAGAGTAATTCATGATTCCTCGCTGATTGTTTAACAGGATTCGGCGGCGCGAACTCTCATGCCATTGTGCAACAGTACATTGCCGCTGACAAACAGCCTGGCGTCCTCAACGGCGCCAACGGTGTCAACGGCATCAATGGCACCAGTAGCCTCAATGGCACACATGGCCTCCACAACACCAACGGCGTCCATCGAGAAGATGAAGAAGAGGAAAGCAGAGTGGGGCAATATCTTCGGGCCGTTGAAACTCCACGTGATCCGGAGATTACATGGGGCGAAAAAGCGGCCCGACCACCGGCACCGGCATCGGCATCTCTCGAGAAAACAGTTGTTGCTCAAGCAAACGCGCTGGGAAAGGTTTCTCGGCCGCGTCTCTTCGTCGTTTCGGCACGCACCCAACAGTCGCTCGATGGCGCCTTGAATTCCCTAGATTTATACATGCGAAATGCCATCTACGATCCCAATTTCCTCAACAATCTGGCGTACACACTTGGTGAAAGGCGGTCGTTGTTCCCCTGGCGCGCTGCACTGCTGGCTTCCCAGCAAAAAGATGTTTTCTATGGCCTCCAGAATCAGACGGCCCTCAGAGGTCAAGCTGTCACCGAGCCGCGCATCGCTTTCGTCTTTACGGGTCAAGGCGCAGCATATCCTCAAATGTATTTGAATTTTCACGCCCATAGAGTACCGTACCTGGGCCAGTAAGCTAATATGTTTGCACAGGGGACACGACGTCTACCAGTGGTCTCGCGAGTTTCGAGAGAGCATTCGCACCTCAGAGGAATACCTAATCTCGCTGGGCGCCAACTGGTCCCTGGCTTACGAATTGAACAAGTCCAGCAGTGACTCAATTGTGATGACGGCCGAGATCTCGCAGACAGCGACGACATGTATCCAGATAGCTCTGGTTGAAATGCTTGCCGCATGGGGAATCCATCCTGCCATCGTGACAGGCCACTCCAGTGGAGAGATCGCCGCTGCCTATGCTTCAAACAAAGGCTTTTTCGAAGCAAGACTGTCTGAAGCTTGCCTTCTTCAGAGGATTGGCTGCTGCATCCGTCGGCAAAGATTCATCGAAGCCGCGAGGAGGAATGCTTGCTCTTGGCGTCGGCCCCAATGAAGCTCAATCCATTATTGCTCGCGTCAGTGAAGGTCAAATCAACATTGCGTGCATGAATTCCCCCGACAGCGTGACCTTGTCTGGCGACCTAAACGCCATCCAAGCAGTAAAGAAGCTCGCCGATGAAGCCGGTATCTTTGCACGACTATTGAAGGTTGACGTTGCATATCACTCTCACGTGAGCCTACCCTCTTTCCTTTCGGTCCTCTTCCCAATAACCCTATTTATTGGCTTCCCACGATCACCTAGTCCGTCTGTAGAGGGGTCCGAGAGAATGAAGACAATGAAACATCCGCATTTGATTGCGTTAGCCAAATTTGCATTATTCTCTCGGCCCCGTCGCAACACCGAACAAAAGGTCTCTGGTCGACCAGTCACTACGATACTATATATGGATCAGGTTGTTAACTAACTTTCCAAAAAGCACATGAAAGCAGTGGAGCAAGCATATCTGGACAGTATTGAGGTCGTTGAGCCCAACACAGATGCGACCATTCCCTTTGCTTCCGCTCTACGTGGGCGAATAATACCCCCAATTGAACTGGGTTCCGACTACTGGGTGGAAAACCTGCTACAGCCAGTCAACTTTACAGCTGGTGTGAAGCAGTTGTTCTCGAGGCCAAATTGGCAACCCGATGTGCTGATTGAAGTTGGCCCTCATCCGGCTCTCAGACAGCCCACCTTGCAGACAATCAAAAGCATTGGAATGGACCAAGAAGGAGCTGTCAACTATCTGGGCACGCTTAAGCGCGATGAGTCTGGCGTTGAAAGTGTCCTCACTCTGGCATCACAGCTTCTCGTGAAGGGACTTCCAGTCTCGCTTGCCACCATCAACGATACAGCTGGTCATGGAGGGCGACACTCATCACCGCAAGTGCTGTACGATATTCCGACATACTCTTGGATGCACAACACCGACTACAACCCGAATTCTCGACTTGCGGAGAACCGCCTATTTGCCAAAAACCCCGTTCATGATCTCCTTGGACAGCTGACGTCGGATTCCACTCCTCTTCACAACACATGGCGCAATGTTCTGAACGTGAGATCAATGGTACCATGGCTAGCACATCACCAACTCCAGGGCGATATTGTATTTCCTGGTGCTTGTTACCTCTCCATGGCCATTGAAGCCAAAAATAGAAGCTGTGCTTCCTCCTCACCACCCAAAGCCATCACTCTACGGGACGTGTCCTTCTGCTCGGCTTTAGTCCTGGTAGAATCACAGGACATCGAGATCCTTACCTATCTCTCTCCATTCGAAGCCGAATTTGGCTACTCGTCTGATTGGGACCAGTTTAAAATTCTTTCATGGAACAAGAGCAGGGGTTACATCCAGCATTGTCATGGACTTATATCTGGACACCCCGAAGAGCCTCCTCAACTCTCGTTCAGTTCTAAAAGATCAAATGAATACGCAGACCACAAAGTTCTCTGCGTCAAGCCTCTGGATTTTTACAACTCCAAATTTGTGAAAGATACTTTGACGGGGGTCTTCAGACCTGTCCAGGAATTTTACTGCAACCCTCCACTCGCTAGAGCATGCGTCCAAGTTCTAGATACAATATCCCTTGTGCCTCAAAATGCTGAGTCCGAGTACATCATTCATCCTACCGTCTTAGATGGCTGCTTTCAAGTTTCGGCTGGCGTAGCCGTTGCCGAGGGAGCGGGCCCCATCATTCCCAAGGGAATACGGTGTCTGACTGTAGCTGTGGGGCATTATTCTCAATTTCGCGGGAAGCTCACAGTAAATGCTGTTGCTGATCCGAGCGAGAAGGTATTTGGCGACCGAAGCTTTCAATTCCAAGGACTCTCTGAAACTCACGGTGAACCTACGGTCTCAATCATGGCCGAAGGATTGGAGTTTACCGTCTTTGAACCACGAAATGAAACTGACGAGAAAACGGGCCTGCTCCGCTCTATCACTTGCTCAAAGCCCACATGGCAGCCAGTTGTGTCATTACTTTCACCCACACAAGCTAAGAACAGATTCTCCAACTTTTTGTCACCGCCCGCAAATGATGTTGAATGGCTAGGCGACCACGATATCGCTGCTTATCTTGTACTCAAGAACACCATCAAGACGGTATCGTTTTTGGATATTCCCGAGAATGTCGCCCATTTAAGGCGATTCTACCGATGGGCGGAAGATCGATGCGATCAGATTGACAATGGACGCGACTCCAAGGTTGGCGTAAAATGGTCCAAGGCATCACCGAAAGAGCGCTCGCTGCTACTAGAGAAAGTGCGCCTTATGGGTGACTATGGCGAATTTCTGTGTCATGTGGGAGAGCACGCCGCCCAGATTTTAACTGGAAAAGAGGATATAGTGGACGTGATGATTGACCAGAATCGATTGAGCAAGATGTACCAGGACCATCGACCACTCAAGCGTCTCTATGAAGTGGCTGCTTCATATTTAGACGCCCTGGGTCATCAAAATCCAAGCCTGAGAATAGTTGAAGTAGGTGGAGGCACTGGTGGTGTCACATTGCCTATTCTAGAGAAGTTGCAAGGCACCACCGTACCTGCTTATGCTCGTTTCCGAGAGTATTTATTCACGGATATATCCGCTGGGTTCTTTCATGAGGCCCAGAAGAAATTCGGACCTCTCGGTGCTGAAGTGACATACAAAGTCATGGATGTAGAATACAATCCTTCCAATCAAGGGTTTGAAACGGGTTGTTACGATATCGTTGTTGCATCGAATGTTCTACACGCAACAACAGACATTCATCGCACGCTCGATAACATTCGAACGCTGCTTAAGCCCGGCGGCAAGCTTCTCTTGCTCGAGGCAATTGATCTTCCCCTACCAGGCTTTCCATTCGCCATGACTCCTGGTTGGTGGTTGTCCACTGACGAAATTGCCGCAGGGGTTGCCGGGGAGCCTTTTCGCTGTAACGGCCCAACAATGACAGATGCTCAGTGGAACGAAGTACTGATTCAAAGTGGCTTTCCGGATGGAGCGGGTTTGTGCATACCTGATTACGAAGTTCCAGAGCAGCACCATTTCAGCTTCATAATTTCAACTCTTCCGCAGGAGCCAAATGTTAAGCCGTCGTTACCAATTGTACTCGCTTACCATGGGCTGGATGATGCAGAGCAGTTGTCCGCCTTCAATTCCGCCCTCGCCAATCTCAGCGAACCAAGCCTGGAGATAATTCCGTATCGTTCGCTAACAAGGGATATCTTGGCCAACTCCTTATGTGTCATTCTTGACGACTCGGAATATGGCATTCTATTTGAGCTTGACGAAGCAACATTCGACAGCCTCCAGGCCTTGACAGCCGCAAAATCGGTGCTTTGGGTCACCCGTGGGGCACGATCCGGAAAACCTACCGTGCACATGGCCTCTGGATTTGCGAACAGCCTGCGCAACGAGCTCACGTCTCTTCAGGTGGTAACACTTAATTTCGACAATCATTTTGAATTTGGAGATGAACATACGATCAGAATTATCACATCCATCATTGAGAAATGCATTTTGGGCCGAGATACGGTGCTTAGTTCTGAGGTGGAATTTCGGGAGCAAGACGGCAGTTTATACGTCCCCAGAATCATGCGTGAACCAGCCATGTCGGACTTGTTACGCGAATCAGGCGCCCAAATGGAACTACATGACCCCTTTCAATCCCCCAGCACGCAAATAATTGACTTTGAGAATCCAGGAAATCCCGACTCATTCTACTTCAGAGAAGACATACGCAGTCACGAAGATCTCAAACCAGACGAAGTCGAAATTGAACCAAAAGCATTCGGTTTGAACTTTCGAGCTGTTCTTATTGCGTTAGGGCAGATGAGAGGCTTTATGAGCTTTGATACCAGCGGAGTAGTCCGCCAGGTTGGAAGCAATGTAACGAGTTTGAAGCCAGGAGATCGCGTTTGCACTGTCAGCGAAATGTCAACTCGCCCTCGAGTTACTGCCAACTGCGTTATCCCCATACCTGAATCGATGCCATATGACATTGCTGCAGCTCTGATGACTGCTCACTGTACCGCATATTATGCGCTGATTGATGCCGGAAATCTTCAACCGGGTGAGAGTATTTTGATTCATGCAGGCGCTGGATCCCTTGGGCAGGCGGCTATATCTGTAGCGAACATGATCGGCGCGACTGTGTACGCAACAGTAAGCAATGATGAAAAGGCTGGCCTGCTTGTCAGTGAGTATGGTGTTTCTCGCAATAATATCTTCGACAGCAGATCTGCTGCTTTCAAGGACGACGTAATGGCTGCCACAAAGGGTAAAGGTGTGGACATCGTTCTCAATAGCTTGGCCGGCGAGTTGTTGCGCCATTCATGGGAATGTGTCGCTCCCTTCGGACGGTTTTTGGAGGTTGGTAAAAAAGACATTCTGGCAAATTCCAGACTTGGTATGTCTCAGCTGTTGAAAAATGTTACACTAAGAGCGATTGATCTGGCACAGATATACGAGGAGAGGCCGGATCTGTTTGGGAGACTCGTGAAGACTGTTACCACCCTAGTATCGGAAGGCAAGCTGAAGGCTCCTACGCCAATGACCAAGGTCGGGCTTGCCGAATTGCCAAAGGCACTTCGTTCGCTTGGAAGTGGCAAGACGATGGGCAAGCTGGTAATTGATGTCGATGATCGACAGCAAGTGATGGTATGTAGATTTCATTCTTTGGGTTTTTTGAGGTCCTCTTTTTTCCCTTGACCATGCTCCGCTAAACTCTTCCATAGGTACAACAGCAGCCTCCGAAGGGACTTGCTGTGAGGGGAGATGCATCTTACCTCATAACAGGCGGTACAGGTGGCATTGGAATGTCTGTATGCCGCCACCTGGCTGGTAAAGGCGCAAAATTCATCCTTCTTTTGTCTCGCAGCGGTGGCAAGCCAGAGCAAACCTCTCGGCTTGTCGAGGAGCTAGCACAGCTAGGAACTCTAGTGACAATTAAGAAATGCGATGTGGGTATGAGAGAGGAACTTACGGATGTGATCGGAGGCTACGAGAAAGAACTACCGCCAATTCATGGCATCGTTCACGGTGCTATGCATCTCAGAGTATGCAATCTTCCCCTCCCAAGTCGTGGCGTCTTGTTTTCCCTAAGCTGATCTTCAAATTTATCGTAGGATCGAATCTTCGAAGGGATGACATGTGATTTCTTCATGGAGCATATCAGACCCAAAGTTCACTGCGCCCTGACACTGAACGACCTTATGGCTGATCGTAAGCTGGAGTTTTATGTCATGCTGTCCTCGGTTGGCGGAGTACGCGGTACTCATGGTCAAACGCCCTATGCGGCTACAAGCACGTTTCTTGACGGCTTCGCGCATCATCTTCGTGAGCGCGGTGTACCAGCAAGTGTCATTGACATTGGAGTTGTTTCTGAAATCGGCTATGTGAGCTACCAGAGTGAAGAGATGCAGCGAAGAATCATGAACAGTCATGCAGGCTTCCATCTCAACGAGCAAAACGTGCTCAGTCTAGTCGACGCTGCCATGCAGTCGGACTTGGGTATCGATGGTAAGCAAGTGCAATGTATTTCAGGAATCATCGTCGATACGCCAATGGGGGAAGAAAACTCTCCCTACTCGATCCCCAACTTTTGCCATCTCCAAAAATTGTACGCGGACTTGTTTCAGGCCGACGCATCTGCTGCCTCTGTACAGCTGCAAGGCCGAACCGGTATCCCATTGCGTAGTCGACTCGCAGCCGCGCGCGCGAATCCAGACCCAAAGATAATGGAGGAGGTAGCGACAGACTGTTTGCTGGAAAAGTTGTCAAGGGTCATGATGATCCCGCGGGAAGACCTGCACTTACAAAAGCAGCTGAAGGATTACGGGTTTGACTCGTTAGTTTCAGTTGAGATTAGGAACTGGCTCACCAAGGATCTGGAGGTGAATATCAGCATGCCGGTTCTGCTAGGTTTCCCTTCTATTGCCGCATTAGCTCAGAGGATTATAGAGACTAGTCCGCTTTGCGCGGCAAAGATGGAGACGACTTAAGAGGGTACCTATCGCTTAAATTACGGGATATTAAGGTGGAGGATAATATTTTCGTCCTTCCCTCTTAGTTAATGATCTCTTTCTCTCATCCAGTCTCCAATACTGCCCTCCTTGGCATTACTGCTTAGCTTCTCCATTTCACTCCGGATTCATGGCCAGCAGTGTTAGAGAGGAGAATACCGTGGTGGTGTATGTATGGACTAGAAAGCCTTTTACTCTAGACAACACTCCTTCTTCCCGTTTTGAACCCCATTGTGTCAGATGGCTGAAGAGACCTTTGTAACTTGATAGTAGAAGAGGATGTATTGACCTTCCTCTTTGATACTCCAACGTTTTTCAAGTACTTCAGGCTCCTTTTCCATGAACTTTCCAACTTCAGCAGGTACAACTTCGTGCCCATTGCGATGATATATCCGAAGATGATCATCTTGACGGACAACAGCCGTAAGTCGGTATTCAACTGCAAATTGATCGTACTTTCGAACCCCATCTTCTTCACTAGTGACTGGTACATTGACCTCTAGCTTTCGTATGTCGCTGATTGGAGGCCCTTCTCCTCCAACAGAGTAATGGATGAGGAGAAACCGTGATAGAGTTCCAGTGCTGGATGCGGCATAGTATTGGAAGCATGTCTCTCCTTCTTCGCGGACTCGATGACACATGAACTTGTCCCAAATTTGTTCTCGTAATGGTGAATGGTTGTCACATTTGATAGGTCGGAAGTGTGAGAATGTATTGTGGCTTGGGTATAGGTCCTCCAATTTCGACGCCTGCCCAGGTTCTTTCTTGGTGACCTTTGGAGAATGAAACTGAAGATCAAGATTGTCGACAAATAGATTTCGAAGGGATTGATGATCAATAAGTTGACGGAATGACAAGTTGCTTTGGCCGTTCTCCGGTTGGAGTGATATGTATATCAGTCTCTTCGACTTCCAGTCTTCTTCTTCGTCGAAACCAAGATTGGAGTTGACCAAATCCCAGATACGACTCTCCACCGGATTTGGAATGGCAATGCGATATCCGTAAGACTTGAGGTTGCGCAAGATGACAATGAGACAGTCCAATCCTTTGCTATCGACAGCACGCATACGATCGTGATCGTTGGGAAAATCTTCAAGCCAAAGGCCAGGATGCGGTCGAATCTCTCGTAATGAGGCGAGCGCGCCGGCGACATGCATTTCATCCATCTTGTTTGTTGTGCGCGGCGTGTGTGGTGATGGCAGATGCACTGGAGATGTGGCAGATTCGCTGTATGCGCAGAATGTACCTACGTTATAGGGTGGTGGCCTGGGAGATGTGGTTGTGAAGGTGAAGTAGCGGAGTTGGGGATGTCTTTACTTTTCGACTTCCAGTCAAGGAATTTTATACGGGCGACAGCCGGCCTTGCAGTGCTTTACCTCGGCTTATTGTCGGGGCCTTTGGTAGGTAGATGTTGCTAACTGTCTCTTCACCTAGATACTTGCTTCACGTCGCGAGCTCGAAATTTTCTTACTACACCAAAAGTTTCAATAATCTAAGAGGAAGCCAAAGTTTGCAGTTCTGGATATGCGCCGATGTATCCAAAAATCAAGGTCTTCCTCTAAACATACATCGTTTGCCCCATGTACTTGCAAGGTGAACTCTACATACGAAAAAGCAATTGTACGTATAAAACCCCAGTTAACATACTTTAAGGGGAAGGCATGATTTTGAGCATTTTGTGCATTCCAAAATGTTCTAAAAGTAATATCTTTCTCTAAAAATCGTTAGTTAACAGAAGTTAATTAAGGAATCAAGGACTAAAACTATTTATACGGATAGTAGTCGGATTTTACGAAAGTTTAGAGGAAGCGGTGTCTTATAGCAGTCAACTATTGTCAAAATGATGAAAAGCTAATAGCTTCCTCTAAAAATTCCAGGCTTCTAGCATTAAGAGAAAAGTTCCTACTTGAATGCATTGAAAATCTTGGAACAAAGCGGAGCTAAGGATTTTAAGAGGAAGCCATATTTCATACCCTACTAATAGCTTAGAATAATGTCATAAACTCAGGCTTCCTCTAAAAATTCTAAGCTTCTAATATTAAGAGAAAAGTTCTTATTTAAAAGTATTGAAAATCTTAGAATAAAGCGGAGCTAAGAATTTTAAGAGGAAGCCATATTTCATACCCTATTAATAGGCTAGAATAGTCTCATGAACCCAGGCTTCCTCTAAAAATTCGAAGCTTCTAATATTAAGAGAAAAGTTCTTATTTAAAAGTATTGAAAATCTTGGAATAAAGCGGAGCTAAGGATTTTAAGAGGAAGCCATATTTCATACCCTATTAATAGACTAGAATAGTCTCATGAACCCAGGCTTCTTCTAAAAATTTACATGTAAAAAGACTAGTAAGCGAGTTCATATTCACGAATAACGAAATGCCTTGAGAACCCCCAAATAAGAAGATTATAAAGGAAGCCGCTATCTGCCATAATAGTTTCAGCTCAATGTTACCATGAAACAAAGACTTCCTCTAAAAATAACTTGCTTGTCAGATAGCCAAGCTTGCTTGCATAAGGGATGAGAAATGGTTAACTGGATAGCTTCATCGACTTCAATTAAGAGAAATATAGAGGAAGCTCAGAATTTCTGTATGCAAACACCCTTCGTGTACAATTGTAACATAGGCTTCTTCTAAAAATTTACAACTTGCTAGATTTGGAAGTGGGACAAGACTGCTAAGTGTCTAGGATAATAAGCATCAGCGTTGGTTAATAACATTGTGAAGATATGAGGATGTACGTCGATACGCTCGAATACACTTCAAGTGGGCCAGTGGGCCAGTGGGGCTATATGGGGCCATATTTTTAAGTGTAGAGTAGAGACTCTCCCAGGAATGGGTGAGGCTATTGAGCCAATTAATCACTTATGCCACTTGATCGTACTAGGACTTCTGCCTCTGCAAGACCTTGAATCTTATCAAACATAATCAGTGAGTCAAAGTGATCCCACTCCATGATGTTTCCCTGTAAATCTCTGCCAGTAGGATATTCGAGAACCCTACGGTAGTTGGCGTGTCGATAATTATAGACAAATTTCAATTATTCTCGACCATACAACGTCAGACTGGATATCCGTCATAATTGAAATTTGTCAACAATAATATAAAAATTTATTAGCAAATATGCACTTTACCGCAGAGATTTTATTGACAAACTTCAATTATTATGGATTATTCTCTTCTTATGGCCGTAGGGCTCCCCTTATATATAAAAGAGGTGTACAAATCACGCCTACAACACAGACTACAGAATTTATATTCGTTTATTTAATCACCTGCACGTTAGAGAAAGAGAAAGAACCTACGAGTATATGTGCGCAAAAGAGAGAGAGAGAGCATAAACCTACGAGTGTGCATGTACAGTACAAGAGAGAGAGAAAGAGTATAAACCTACTAGTGTGTGTGGGTGTATGTGTGTGTGTGAGAAAGAGAGAGAGAGAGAGACATTCTTACCTGTGGTGTTGTAGAAGAGAAGAAGAAAGGAAGAGGGAAGAAGAAGAGATGTGGCAAGTCAGTTTCATGACCCACATTCCTGTCGGAAGTACCTCGCAGTACTAATTTTGGTGGGGTGGGACCTTCCAAGAGAATATAATTCATGCAGGAATGTCCGAGCACCTTTCACGTACGCCTGGAAAGTGTAACTATTCCTAGAATCCTTAACTTTAAGAGAGTACCAATTAATCATTCTAGCTTCGAATCAAAAAAGGATTCCAGTTCTGAAATGCGTATTAATCAAAGAACTCGCATATCAATTTTTATTCTTTAAGAAAAAAATCCTAAATAACTTAATGAAATCTATTCTCATTTAAGCATTCAAATAACTATTTAAATAAAAACCAACATTTTTAAATAATTACGATTTTATTAGTGTGATCAAAAAATCCAAAAACGGCACTGAACAGATTTTGTCGATAATTTAGGGAGTAATGCCGGTATTTACTATAGTATCGTCGATAGAAATCGACATTGAACTCCCGTAGGGGAAGGCGTTAAGTCTCCCTAGTATTCCTGGTATACGCAATATATGGCGCTACCAGTTTCTTTCTCGTGCTGGGTTGCGGGCAATGTTCCCAAATTTATTTCCTTACAGGCAGCAAGTAAAGATCACCTATGGTTCTTCATTCATAGCCTACTTTACCAAATCCGTAACGCGCAATATTCGAAGATTTTATATACATCGGAAAGCAGCACAGGATTCTGTATCATGTAAGTTAGCGTCGGAGAAGGCCTGCGAGAAGGCGAAGGAGGGGAGATCCATTTCAGGGTAGGTAAATCAGTTCTGTGTGTAAGCGGCGAGGGGCTGCGGACTTCCCTCGTTTTTTCTCTTCTCTCTCTTCCAAAATTTTTTTTCACTTTTCTTTTCCAAGGTTGAATTCTGGGGGGGAGGGCAATCCCCGGGTAGGGGAGCGGGAATAAGGGATGGCGGATCGCAGGGTAGGTGAGCAGGAATAAGAAATGGTGAATCGCAGGGTAAATAAAAGGGAATAAGAAACGGTGGATCGCAGGGTAGGTGAACGGGAAGCGAGCTTGAAATCCTCTGAATTTGATTCTATTCCCTCTTCTTCCTCTTAGTCTCTTGTGCCTCCGGCGGCCACTGCCGTGGGGGCCGAGTTCGCTGCGCTCCGGAAAAGAGAAGCTATTCTAGCGCCGTGTAGCCATTTTTCTTGTTCCTCTTCTCCAGTGCGTCCGCCACCTTATCCTTGACCGGGTTGACCCTTATAAATGCCCCTTTCATACACTCCTTGACCCTGGTCCGAATGCCCCCGCTATACGCCCTCTCCCCTTTGTCCCATACCCTTCAAAGCTGGTTCCTTGCAATTGCTATTGTCGGCGGCAGCGGCTTCGCTCGTGGCATCCCCGTTTAAAAGAAGGGGTTCGGATTCGTCGTCCGCGAACATGGCACGCGCGTTCGTAGGGGGGCATTTTATCGGAATCGGAGGAGGCGTGCATTTCGTCCATTTTTGCCTGCCTTAACTATGTAAGCAAGGAGCATGCACCCCACCACTTAGCCTGGTCGACCACATAAACATACAACTGCAACTTCCTTGTACAGTCGTACCAGCTGCCGAGATCAAAGAAATATTTGTCGGGGCTTCTTCTGGACCACAGAGTGGATTTGGCTAATTTCGCCGTTGGACTTGTGACGGACTCTCGACATATACAATCTTTAACATACAAGCAACTTAGGACAGCCCTTTGGCAGGTCTCTTATGAAACATTCATTCTGTGACCCAATAGTTAGCTTTCCTGAACCTAAGGAGGATAAGCACTTCATCAAGAGGATTCAATTTCTCGCTCCCCATTTGACATCCGAGCTCTGTGTATTTCCCAGCCCTATGAACTCTTTTCATTTGCCCTTGCTCTGTGACACGAGTGTGCACCATCTAACAAACTTGGCCCAGATATTCATAAAAAACTTCCAAGTAACTTTTGAGCAACTCGCCTATTTACCTCTCACTTACTTACCATCACAACAAAGAAGTATTTAAGAGGAAGCCTAGCACATCCATGACTATTTCAATCATATCTATTAAGAATATCATGGCTTCCTCCAAAATTTCCTAGTCTATGATTATACCCGCATGACTTTCTCTTTATAGCTAAGTTGGTCTACTGGAAATATTTTCCTAACACCAACACTTTTTAAGAGAAGCCGCTATTGATAGCCAGCAAAAGTGTCTAAACAAAAGGAAAAGTGATGGCTTCCTCTAAAATTCATAAAGTTCCATTGTCATAGATATGCTGTTATATGTATAAGTTCAAAGGTAAACATCATAGGATCGCCAACTTCAATGGATTTTAGGAGAAGCCATTCATTATATGCAATAAAATATAACCAAAGTGTTCAAACCACTTGGCTTCCTTTTAAATTTTGAAGGTGGTCTTCTTTTTGCATAAAAGTTCTAGTATAAGGCAGACAGCAGACTAAACTTTCTATAAGCAGGAACTTTAGAGGAAGTCATTTATTAGAGGTTAGTATTTATTGCAAAAGGCATAACAGTATATGGCTTCTTCTTAAATATTATGCCGTTGATTATCTATCAGCTAATAAAGTTGTCACTAATACTTTTGATATTAGGTAGAGGAAAATGTTTTGGTCTTGAATATTTTAAAAAGAAGCTATTATAGAGAGGTCTCTAAGGCTTATAAAGCATCGTGAAATGCATAACTTCTTCTTAAAATGTTATAGATAAAGGTTTACATAAGGGTTAGCTTCGAAAGATCGTATAAGAAGAAAGGCTGCAAAATTTAGAAGAAGTCATTATTAAATAGGACAAGACTTGCTGAAATATGCGTAAAATGAATAGCTTCCTCTAAAATGCGGTGACCTATACATTTCGTAGAATATTCTATAAGTCAAATCTTAAACATTTACTCATTTGCTGAAATGAAGGGATTTAAGAGGAAGCCATGGTTAACCGCCGATATATAGCCTACTTGGCCACATAAAACAATGGCTTCTTCTAAAACTGTATTAATCCTTTTGAACAAATCGAATCTTAAACAATAATAGGAATTCATTTACTCACTTGCTTAAATGAGGGGATTTAAGAGGAAGCCTTGGTTAACCGCCTATATATAGCCAACTTGGCTACGTAAAATAGCGGCTTCCTCTAAAATTATATCAGTTGCACTGAAAGTAACTTTCCTCTTTATTGAAGAAATAGAAAGACTAAAAATGAGAAACTTAGGGGAAAGCCGTAGTTTGCAAGGATCGTCATAGTTAGAAAACGGTGCAAAGGAATGACTTCCTCTAAAGCTCCGAGTATATAAGCTCGCCTTGTTAATAGTTTGTTCCTTGGATGTTATTGTTGTAAGAAGGCCAAAAATGGAAATTTAAGAGGAAGCTATCATTTGCAGGAATTAGGATAGTTGATAGGCCGTGAAAAAGGATGGGTTCCTATAGATTCGCTACCAAATATCGTTCATCAAGGAATCGTAGTGTCCATGCTATATTGTTAGGGGCCTGTTGCACTCACCAAAAGATCGCGAAAATCGCTCGAATTCGTTCGTTATAATTGAGTACTCTCCCATATCCTGGTTTCTCCTGGTTTGTACGTTCTCATATAACCCTTAATATCAGTTTAATAAATTTATTATTATTAAAAATAAATATATTATTTATATTGAATGTAGGATGGTAATGATCCATAAATACGTGTTACAAGGAAGCATAATGAGTTGGGGATAGAATGTAGTATATTGATCGAGATGGGGAA
>QYAP01000199.1:0-60368 GCA_003988905.1 Hymenotorrendiella dingleyae
TCATCAGATTCTGAGTAGTTTAAATTAATATAATGTGTTGTGGTTGTTTAATTGTGTTCCAAAGTAATGGGTGGTGGGGAAGTGCGCCGCTCGGTGATAAACCACGTTATTTATAATTATAAAGGTAATTTTATTTAAATTTATAATAATTATTATTTTTATATTTTTAAAAATAAATAAAAAAATAAAATCGAATTTTATTTTTTATATATTAATAAATAAATTCAATAATTCATTTATAGATTTAAATCTTTAAAATAAAGTTTTAATTATATAAATTAAGTATTATTTAATTAAATAATTATTTAGAAGTCTAATAAAGATTTTGTTATCTATTTTTAATTTTATAAGAGTATTTAAATAAAGGGCTTTAAGTGGGTAAGAAATTATTATTAGAATTAATAATAGTAGTTATTATTATTATTATTATAAGATAGTTTGAATGTTTATAAATTTTTAGTTAATATAGTTTATAAAATATAATTAAATAATTATTTTTATACTTTTAGAATTTATATAGAATAATTAGAAGATTCTATAAAAATATTATTTAAAAATTATTTATATTATTTAAATTCTTATATAAAGATCTGATAATAAATAATAATAGGGGCGATAAATCGTCTATTATATCTTTTAAATAGTTATTAATAGATTTAATAATATCTCTAACTAGAAGAGAGATTTTATTAATTTTATTTAATTATTTATTAATTATATTTTATAATCTTTTAATTAGGTTAAATATTTAAAGAGAAGGGAGAGAGATGTTGATAACTTTAGAATTACTATTATTATCTAAATTTAAAAGCTTTATATTTCTAATTTTAATTCCTATAATTAAAAAAGGTAAGCCTTTTTAATTATATAAAGATCGGATCGAATTTTCTAAAAATTTTCCGATATTAAAAATGATATGTATATGAGATTTTTATCATATTATAAAAGAAAACCTTCAAGGTCATTAAAGATTAGTTAAAGAAAATCATAGAGGATTATCATGCGTATTGGCTAGAAGTCTCTAATATTGATGAAAACCTTCAAGAATGGCAGTACTACAATCGAAGCTATTTATCGAAGAATTTGAAAAGTTCGAGGTAACTATTGATCACCGAGAGGCAACTATCATTGCCGCCAAAGAGTTAGAGGACGATGCAAGAGTGGAGGGGCGCCTTAAAGAGGGGGTGTTCATGAGTGGGTTCAGATAGAAGAAAAAAAGGGGGGGGGGGGAGGGGGGGTTGTTGCTGAAATAGAAAATGCTACCGAAACCCAACCTACCACCGAACCTCACCCTTTCATCATCACCTCCCAACCCTCCCATTCCCCTCACATCCCTCCCCTCCTCTTATCCACTCATCCAACCCTCCCCTCCCCTCACCCACAAACACAAACCATTCAACCGATACCCACCCTACCAGCCAGCGACACAAACGAAACATATTCAACCCAGACGTCCATTTTTCTTGTATCTATTATTCCAGCCTTTGGGGTTGTACTTATACGTCTCTAGGGGGAAAGGAGACTGGGTTATTTGATGTAGAAGATAGAACACAGTTCCCCCTTCCAAACTTCCCCAAACACACAACCTCACATACTTCTTCCTCCCATCTCTACCCACACCCCCCTCCCACCTCCCACATCTCATAATACCCCCTACCCCCTCCCCTCCCCCTCCCCTCACTCCACCCCATACAACTTCAAATACAATAATCTACCTCTTTAACAACATCGTAATCATGCCAACCAAACCACCATCACATAAAATCCCGCTTATCAGTTTTCATTCTAATATCCTCTATACTACCACCAAGAAATATAGTTAAGTGCAGTGTATGAAAAACTTATCAGCAGACCTCGAAATTCGCAAGTGGTTAGATGTCGCAATTGAGAACTCTCAGCTGCATTGTGGAAGAAATCAAGAGAGGTATCTTCATAGAGTTTCCCGACCTTGACAGGAGCTGGTTAATCGCGGTGGAGAGATTAGAGAGGAGAGAAGCGAGTTGAGTAGTTCGACTGAAAAAAAGGAGAGTTTAGAGTTGTTATCAAAATAAAAATCGCTACCGAAATAAAACCCACCACCGAAACTCCTCCCTCCAGTAACACCAAAAAAAATTCCAATCTCTAACCGAAGCAAGCTTATTCACAAACGAAGAACTCTCAAAGGAGTGTATAGGTCTATAGTCGCTACTGTATCCACGGGGAATTGGTTGCATCACCCAAGCGCCGGTCTTGGGGTGTAAAACTCGGCAGTCGGCACACATCACATCACATCATCCACCCGCCCCCCTTTATAATTCGCGTGTAAACCTCAAATTACCCCAACACCTCCCCCAACGCCCCCAGGAAACCGTTCAATCCGTCTTCAAGACAGGCAACATCTTCTTCTTCACCCCTTCACATCAAAAACCCAAAAACACAATTAATTTATCATTTCATTGAAAGATATACGATACATAGCCCAGCCTTCTTAGCCAGCCAGCCACCTCGCCATTTTTCAACCATCCATCCATACAGCAGCACCCCGAGGAGACTACGGCGAGCTTGATGAATCTCACCCCATTTGCATGCCAATCAAAGGATCCGCTATACACGCACGCTATGCCACGCAAAACCAATCAATCACCCCCTCCACTCCATCCACCCGCCTCCCTTTCCACGCCTCTCATACATCTTACACTACCCCAGATAAGAAAAAATCAAAAGCCGATTTTCCGCGTCCCGGTTGTGGTATACTCTTCGTTTTTCTCCGCGCATACACCATGCATGCATATCTTTCTTCAAGACAAAGTCCGCTCAATGTGCAAGCAACCTCAAACCCTAGGAGCCATGTTCAAGAAGATACAAAAAGAAGTATAACTAAAAAGGGTAGTAGGGTAGGTAGGTATGATGTCCCGGTGATCATCTCGTTTCTTCATAATCGGAACATCAAATTATTTGAAGCAATAGACATTAAAAGGTCTGTATCCTAACCAAAGCGACATCGAGAATGGTATGGTGAAGTCGAAAAAACCCCACTCAATCCAGCTCTATAGGCTTCGCATGCGATCCATCGGGACTGGGTGGGCTAACATCCACTGTGGGTGTGGGCAGCTTCTCGCCATCATCATCAAGTCCATCGGCGTTGGCGGTCTGGGCTTCTTGGCTTTCTCCTTCTTCCTCGATCACAGTATCGCCCTCTGCCTGCTCCGAAATGGTAGATGCCTTTTCACGACGCCTTCGTCGCGCCTTTCTTTCTTCATCAGCATTCTCTCTTCGTTTTGCTCGCCGAACGCTTTCTCGTCTTTCAGCACCGTCGGCGTCTTCCGCCCCGTCAGAGCCACGCATGCCTTGCAGAAGAGCCGCCGCTCTGTCAGCGATATCATCTTCAGAGCCTCCAGTAGGAGGAGCTAGGTCTGGGCTGGTTAACGCTTCACTGATAACTGAGTTGGGACTCAATAGACCCTCTTCAACTTCAGGAATCTCATCGGGATCAGGAATCTGTTGTCCAGAAGCGACACGGACTTGGTGGCGATTCTGAAGTCGTGCTCTCCGCCTTCGGTCTCGTTGATCTCTGGTTTGAGGGGCGGCGGCTCTGAGCTTCTCAAGCAATGAGTCCATGGCTCCAGTAGAGACAGGAGAGTTGGGCGCGCTGCCATCTGACTTGACACCTAAACCAAGCTGGATTTGGCCTTGAGCCTTTCGCTTCATCGATGCTTCGTTGCGCTTTCGAGTTGCCTCGAGGGCGATATTCTTCTCCCTGGATTTCTTCCATTCTGTGACGAAAATTGCGAGCTTGGCAAAGAAGTCGCGTCTTGCATTTTCATCGGCAGGGTCTTCTCCATAGAAAGCCAAGATATCGTCGTAGGTCCGGATCATATCTTCAAGGTATAGTTGCATCTGCTCAGCCTTCCTTCGAGCATCTTTCATGCAGCGAAGAACGACCTGACTAACGCGATCTTGAGGATGGAATTTCTTTGGATCGCTCAAGTTACCAGAGTCAAGCGACATCTGCACGTTCTTGATGTTGTCAATGTACTTCCTGGCGTCTTGTTGTAACTGCTCGACGTTGAGCTTCTGCGCAGCGATGACGCCGGTGATATCATCAACGAAACCTTCCCATTCAGGGTACTGAGTTCGTACGATGCGTTCTACAAGATCGGCAAATGTAGACTCGTTCTTATCATCCTTGACCATTCCGAGTCGAGCAAGCGAGCTCAACTTGAAACCGTTGGCTTGCTTGTTTGAATCGTTCATGTAGTTACCGATGTCGAGGATAAGACCAAGAACGTTCATCAACGATACCGAGTCGCGTAGTGATTCCGATACGGCAACAACCTGCTTCAGCTTGTTTGAGACTTCATCATATTCCATCTCGAATGTTCTAGTCAAGCTGAGAGCACGTATTCTTGATTTCCAGTAATGGTGAAGCTCATAGGCGGTCTGGAGGTAAATTTGATCTTCTCTGGTGAGATCCGCAGGATCCAATTCACGTTCGTCCTTGTTAGCATTCGGCCCGGTCCAGTCTTTGCTGTATGGGGCCATGAGTTTGGCTGTATTTTCGGGGACATTGCACATGTCTTCCTTTAGCAGGAAATCCATCACGACAGAGTTATCTAGCACTTCCTTGTCGCAATGAATAATCATTTGGACAATCTTGTCGACAGAGTAGGCTGAGAACTTGGCAAGAGAGATTTCTAGATATGTTAGTATGAAAAGCGCCAAGATAAAGCCAGTACTTACGGAAGGTTCTCATGAGATCGCTGGAGATGACTTGTTTCTTCTCCTGCTTCTTGCCAGCACCCTTTCCAAGTATCTTGATCTCCTTTGCAGAGAAGAGTTTCTCAACTTCGTCCAAAACGCCCTTTCTCGTTAGCTCAGCATACTTTTCTTCTTTTTCGGCTGCAGTAGGAGCATGAGCTGCCCAATGAGTAGTCATTGGTGTATCAACCTTCTCCCAATGCAGTGCCTTGAGCTTCTTCTTAGGTCGCATAACAGGCAAGCCTAGTGAAGGAACTGCACTGTAAGTTGGCTGCTGGGCCAGGAAATTGCCAGCCATCTTGCCAGGCATAGGAGGCGGTGGTGGAGGTGGCATGCCAGGCATACGACCCATTCCAGGCATTGGTGGAGGAGGGGGTGGAGGCGGCGGAGGAGGGGCGCCAAGTCCACCAGGCGGCAGCGGAGGCGGTGGCGGTGGCGGTGGACCATTAAATCCAGGTGTGACTCCTGGCATAGGAGGTGGCGGAGGAGGTGGAGGGGGACCGTTGAAACCTGCTTGTGCAGCCTTGGGTGCGCCGTCTTGTGGCTCATCACTAGGTGTTCTCGGTGTGTTGGATTCGATGCTTGGATGCGAAGTACCCGTGGTAACTCCATCGCCATCTTCATCATCACTGGCATCGTATTTCGTGACTTTCGAGGTCATCTCATCCAAGTATCCAGGTGCTTTCTTCGGTCGCTTCATTTGGACAACACGAGGCTTCTCGTAAACAGTACCTTCCCCATCGAATTCTTCCTCATATTCTGTTTCCACCTCGGAATCTTCTTCCTCACCGTTGACGGGCTTCCTTGGAATCTTGGCTGACCTTGATACACGGCCCAGCATGCTGTTCACATAATCTCGGTTTACAGGTGCAAGGCCACCGCCTTGGATACGTTGTTCGCCTTCCACTTCCCCGTCTCCGTCACCATCCATTTCTTCACGAAGAGCGCGGAGGCGATCCGATGGACCAACGGCATCACCCCAAACTCTACCCTCCAGCTTGAATTGGGTTTTCTGCCGTTCGAGTTGCATTTCAAGACGGTCCATAAGCTTCTCTCGGTCGAGGATTCCAGCCATCTGCTGAGGATCACTTTCCCCAAGACCTGCAGCAGCACCCTTGGCAGCATTGGAAGCAGCAATATCTTGAGCATCACGAAGCATAAGATAAAGTTCTCTCGTCTCAAGTTCGTTGCGCTGAGCCTCCTTGGAGCGAACAGTTTGGAGATTGTCAACCTCGCCCTTCATAGCATCCATCTGCCTTCTTTGAAGCTCAATCATTTGGGATTGCTCTTCCAATTGTTTTTGAAGTTTCGCTACCATACCCTCAGCTCCAAGTTCAATTTGAGCTTTCATTTCATCTCGCTCCGCCATTGCCGAATCGGCAATTTGGCGAGCTTCGAGAGACTCATCGAGAGCTTGTCGTGCTTCCGAGTCGGTGTGAAGCTTGTCAAGTAAGCTCTGAACCGTGAAATTTAGACTCTGTTTGAGATCCATGTCCGGAAGCCGCCTGTCCATAGCAACGTAACTAAGCATGGAATCTACAAGTTGAAACATCCGCAGCCGTTCTTCCCCATCGTTTTCTCGAATAAGTAAAAGATGCTGTAGAGCAGATACAAAGTAATCTTGGGTTCTGCTGCCTTGAACTCTCTGCATGATAGCATCTACGATTTGAGTAGGATCAGTAAGATCTTTGACGTCCCCTTCTACACTATCCTTCATGCTGCTATTGTCGCGCTCCAGGAGATCTTCATAATCGATAGCCTCATTGGTCCGGAATCGTTCAATTTGCTTGTCGATAATATCATATTGGAAGCCCTCCATCTTGGTCAATATACGTTTGATACCGCATGCTGTGAACTGTGCTCGAATATGCACACGTAATTGGAGATCCCTCTCAGGGGCATCAACAATCATGTTGATCAAGAACAAGGTGGCTACGGCGTATTCCATAAGGAGGTTCTCCATGCCAATGCCACCATTGCGAAGTTCTTCACTGGCACCCACAAGACTACCCATCTTGCCTCGGCCATCAACTGTAACTTCAACCACACGCATCCATGCATCAAAACGGCCATTTTCTCCATGTTGGTTTTTGACATAGTCCATAGCCTGAATGACCTTGAGATGACCTTGTCCATCGGCCCAATGACACAAAAATGTCAAGACTTCAGAGACTAGTTTTCGGGTGGTCAAACGTGGAGATATTAGGGAGGTTGTTAGCGAGACAATAACTTGTTGGTGCATTAAAGCGTCGTCGGCACCAAACTTGTTGTTCATTAGCGCCTTGAGACATTTTACAATATCGTACTCCCGGTCGAGGTCTTTGTCACTTGTAGATCCATCTGCTGGCGCCGGACCTTGGGCTTGTCGACGGTTGATTTTTCCGAGAACGTTTGTGAGCGCAACCTGGCCCTGACATTCCACGAAAGTTTTAACCCAGCCAATTGGTTGTGTTCGTAAGCTGACGGCTAAACTTTGTAACTGTTTTGCGGAAATGCTATTGTCCATGACTTTTCTCACAAACCATTCCGGTGTTCCTTCCTCTTCAGCATTCGACAACATTTCCATTGCGTTTGAATATTGACCTGCTCCCGATGGTCGAGCTGAAGTTTTCCGTTTCTGCTCTCCTTGCCATTCGGTTAGGCGATCTTGATGCACCAAAGTCCATTTCTTTGCCGGGGGGTAAGCCATCATTTGCCGCCGAGCTTGGTCTGGTAAATTGTGCCATCCTCGCTTCTGCATCAACGACAAAAATTGCTCCTCTACCACTCTATCATCCGAAGGCTTATTAAGGTTAAATCCATCGGGTGCGCCTACAAACGAATTCGTAGAGCTGAATCCTGACTGATTGTGGTGGGGAAATTTAGTAAGGCGGTGCGAATCGCGCGCCGGTGCGTAAGATGGCGATAAAGAATTATTGGAGTATGAGTTGGGCATCGCTGTTCTTGACGAACTCCCAGACGAAAAAACGCTCGAGCGCTCTGTGCTAGAATCATTTATACTTGATTGATCAAATGAGCTTCGTCCGTATGCAGAAGATTGATTCGTAGAATACGAGTCGTACCTCGAGTTATGGTGTAATGTGCTCGCCCCGCTCCTTCTATCCGGGCCCCATGTCTGCAATGCTGTATTTCGATTTCCAGTAGATGCCATTGTGACATTTCCTGGTGGAGGCCGTGGCCCCGAGGGGTGAGAGTTGCCATTCATGGTGCTGGGATCGATAGATGGGTACTGGTGGAAATCTCCTGTGCCCTTGTTCAAATGATGTGGTAAAGGTTCTCTTCGTTGGTCGCTTCGAGGAAGATATTCAACTGGAATGGGCGACTTGCCATCGGCAGCTACACTATCATATGGTATAGATGTGATTACTCCGGCCATCATATTCAGGCCCCTTTGGTCCGCGCCAGGCGAATCAGGCCGGTCAAATGATGCGACCGAAGATCCTCTGGTATGCCGTGATGACCTTGATGCTACAGAGCCAGACTTGTCCAAATCCCCCCCAAGATGCCGTCCCTCATCACTGGCATTTCGCTTGTCCTTCTTGCTACTTCTGGAGAAGAAAGAAGATTTGCCACCAGAGGACTGTCTCGTCTTGTCTGCGCTCGACATGTTGGTGAGTGGTTAATCCAAACGTTTTGAGTACCGTTAGGAAAACGCAATGGATCCCGTGCTTTTCCTCCAGGTCATAAGGATGCGCCTGTCTCTCTCCAGCCAATACGTCCCGATCTCATCAATATCTGGGCAGTAAATATCTCACCATGCCTCCTCCCAAGTGTATCGGGGCTGCGAAGTGCGAATATTGGCGTGGGCTAAAAGATACTGCTCGGAGAAGGGTTAGCATGAATATTCCAGATCCTGCGACGTCTGTGGGAGCTATGGTCAATCGCCATATGAAGTTAAAGGCAAGCTCCCCCTTAAAGACTTCCCCTCCAATGCGCGACCAGCTTACCCCGAATTGCATGTAATTTCGATCCGTGTTTGGTGGCGAGCGGGATATATGTTGTTCGAATATCCAGGTCGGTGTACTCGAAGGTTCGCAACTGTCAAAATAGATCGGGCTGTCGTCGTGCTGCTATCGCCGACTGCAGGATCCCCTTGTCAGATGGCAATGGCTGCTTCGGCTGAAACAAGATGCTTCTGCAAGCGGTTGCAGTTTCTGGCCCCTCAAACACGTTGCAGGCTTGGTCGCAAAGCCGAGAAACAGAAAATACTGAGATGACGCTGTCGATGTGTGTGGAGTCTAGGAGAGAATGGCGGGGTGGATGGAAAGAAGATCAAAAGAGTGTTTGAATGTTTCTGCACAGCGCGACGCAAAAGGTGAAGTCGGGGTGGTTTGGATTGTATGTGCTTCGTGCTGCAGTGGTGGTGAGGGTGGCTCCTCCTTGATGCTGCAGTGACCAACACTTTAAGCTTCTGTCCAACGGGGTCGGCCAGTCTTCAAAGGAGGGAAGGACTGGCCGAGGTTACAGCGGCAGCCGTGTATGTGAGGGAGACCTACAGAGGGCACAGAATACTTGGGTAGGTAGCTGACAATAGTCGGATATAAAACCGTTTTATTATTGTTGATGCTATTCACAGGTATAAAAACAACAACTATGTGACTTTATTTTTGTTTGGTTATTTGTTTTTCTGAGGATGCGTCTGATCGGATCCGATTGCAATGGCCTAATGTCGGCCGCTGCTTTAGTCAGCTTCAATTGCGCCCTGCGTTGCTGCCACTCAGGGGCCCGAGCTTTGCTGCCGTGAAGCCCGATGCTGCCATATCCACTTTCCCATCCTCCTCCATCAACTAGAACCCACGATAATCACAGAGCGTCCGACCGGGGCTTTTGCATAGGAATTGCATAGCACAAGCTAGTCTATCGTTCTATTCTTGATGATCCTCTTGGACGAGAAGTGGCAGACTTACATTCAGCTTCTTCAGCCCGAATGAAAGCAGTTGCGTGGCCTTTGGCTTTCCTCAGGAACCGCGGTGTAACTTGGACTCGAGAATCCGAAGGAGGGGACGTATATATTCCCCATCCAGCGCCAAATACGGCTGGTGAAGACGACGATCAATCAAACATGGGCTCAACTTTGTCAGTTTTCAAGGTACAATCTATTCCAAACTGGTAGGAAAACGGTCTGACATCTCTAGACTTTGGTCGTGCCCGCCATCATTTCACTCATTCTTTACCTCTTAATATCATATGTGATTGTGCCAGTGTGGAAACGATACCGTGGACGATACAGCAACTACTTACCCCTCGACACGATATCCACACGGACGACGTCCTTGAGGCAGAAATTCCAAGGGGCGCTAGTTAGACTGCTTCTCCCCACGGCCTGGAGACAGCACTTCGACCCCAATCGTTATACTGTTAGTGCACAGGATGGAAGCGGGAGTGATTTCGATGACGAGGAGGGAGAGGAATTGTACGATGTGGACGAAAATCGAAGGGAAGCACTCTCGCTAGATGCTAGACGAGGCCACGACGACGATGGTAGACGACTGAGCCGGGACCTGGAAGAAGGGTTCAAGGACGACAGCGACGATGAAGCAGATGAAAGAGCATACGATCATGAACCTCGAATTGTTACCCGCTGAAAGCCAGGCGAGAGTGCTATCAACTATAATGGATCCTGGAAAGACCACAAGTCTCGAGTCATGAAGGAAGTGGCAACGTCGCCCGAAAAGGCACCGAAAGAGACAGCTCAAAAAGGGGTACCACAGCACCACCGAGTTGCTACGTCTGCTTGAAACATAGCAGACTTGGAAAAGGGCGACACCTGGTCTGGAATCGATTTGGAAATCGGAGAGAGGGCTGGGAGCGAGGAGCGTCTTTGGAGTAATACCCGAAGTGACAACCCTTTTGGAAATCGTATTTTCCATACGCCCGAGCTACGATGTACAGTATAGATAGCCAGATCATCTATGATGATTGGATTGCATGGCTTCGTTCTTTCAACTTTGTATTCTCTTAGCTCTACATTCTTCCAACGTGCAGCTGGAGGCACTACAAAATAATTACACTAGGTGGCCTCACGCTGCTATTTATATCCACACCTTTTCTAATCGTCCGAGACTTGTGCGATTGCCCACCGCAAGTCTCAAAGGCCATGTCCATGCTTCTACTGCTCTGCTTTCCTTGCGCGCTTTCAAGTTTCAAGTTACGTTACCTTGTCTCCTTTTGCTCTCCAAGGAATTCCTAGGATGTGGATTGGATTGGTGTATGTGGTTGTATTATATCTCCATATGCCAAAAAACGAAACGAAATGCTATGCTATCATACTGTAGCAGGGGTATCCAAAGGCGCGAAAATCCTATCCTATCGAAATGCTCAAAATCAACCGCTGTATCTAGGTCTCGATCGAAATCCCGCTATGCAACGCTATGTCAAAATCAAAAATCCTCACCCATCTCTCATCTCCCAGCAGCTTCCTTTCGTCTTCGTAAGCAAGCTCCTTTCACCAACCCTCTCGACCCCTCTCAATCTCAATTCTCAGGTCCTCAACCTCCTTCCCCCAACAATGCCGTATGGACATAATCCGCCGATCCACATCCCGCACGGTACTAACACACAAGCCCCCGAAAATCGGCAGCAAACTCTTGACGCCTTCCAACGCCCTAACCTCCGCATCCTTCGCCTCCCTCAATATATTTAATCGACGTTCTAATGTCTCGTCGCCGCGACAGACTAGACACCTATCGGGCATATCCTGTATCTTGAAGATTTTCGCCAGTGGGGAGGTTGTTGAAGTAGAGGTTTGGGATGAGGGAGAGGGAGAGGTGGGAGAGGGAGATGGCAGAGGAAGGGCTTTCGGTTTTATCAGATGTCCGCATGTTGAATAGAGCATGGAGCGACGACAGGCTGGGCAGTCTTTGTGGGGGGAGTCGTTTTCGAGCCACCGCGTTATGCAGATTGAGCCGAAGGTGTGGCCGCAGGGGAGGATTACTAGGTGTTCGGGAGGGGTGAGGGGGGTTGTTGGGGAGGTGGAGGAGGTGGTGGTGGTGGTGGTGGTGGTGGTGGTGATGGCGAGGCCGCAGATTGTGCAGGTTGGTGGGGTGTCGAGGGAGGTGGAGAGGGGTTGTGGTTGTGGGGGAGGATTTGGGGTTTGGGGTTCTGGGGGAGAGGACATGCTGGTGCTTGGGGGTGAGGTGGATGTGCTGAGTGGGAGGAGTTCCATGGTGATGGATTTTGGTGGGGGGGGTCGAGAGGTTTGTTTGTTGAGTTGAAGTGATGTCTTCGTCGGCTTGTTGAGGTATATGCTGAAGTGTTCACACTCTCTCGGTCCTGCAAACTTCCAAACTACTCACTCCGTCCTCTCTTGGATCCAAATGACCGTCGCAAATATCCTTTCTCCAAATTTCTCAAAATTCTCGTGTTGCAGAATACTTCAAATCGCCACTCTTTGTTCTCGCACCGTTGCTCTTTAAAAAAAGTGTCGTTCTAGAAAAAATTCGAAAACTTTCAAGCAACAGCAACCCTTTGTTCTCAGCCCACCTATATACAAACAAAGCCATCCAGCAGCCTAGACCTCATGATGCTCTCAGGGGCATTTGCCGCACTGCCTTGTGGTATTGAATCATAACCCTGCTGATAATCCCTCTGCTTCAGCCTTATGACTTGTGGTGGTGCGACCAATCACTCTGACCGGAATATTTGCGCGGGTGAATATTTTGGTGGCGGAGGGTTGAGTGGGCGTGGTGGGTGAGCGTTCCAGTCATCCTTGTGCTACGGTATACGTACCGGTGACAAGATGCTTAGGCTACAAGTACAACCCCATCATTCCCTCTTCCTCATAATTTCATCTCTATTTACCTCTGCAGAATCGAGCGCGAGAGTGCTCAGACCACAAGTGACTGACCCTGCCTCTCATTCGGATGTTTCAGGTGCGGAACTCGTGATGGTGTGCTATGCGAGTTTGAGTTGGGAAGTGGGTGGTGAGGTGTGCATGTGACGAAAATGAGGCTCAAGTGAGACACCTGGGTTTCCGGGTGGTCAGGGGGCGATATCACGTGGTGAAACTGGATCGGGAATTTTTATTTATGTGATAAGGGTGTATGGGTGGGGGTTTTGTTGATGGGTTTTGGGTTGTGGTTATTGGAAATTGGATGGGAGGGTTGTGGTGAAGTGTTGTTGGTGGGTTACGAGGGGTAAGTTGCGCGAGGAGATTTTGGGAGTTTGTATAATAGGCGTTTATGCGCGCGTGTGGATGGATATTTATATTCATGGGGCTTAAGTGTGGGTGGGTTGTTAAAGTAACTTCGGGTTTTACGATGAGAATTGCAGGAGCGCTCTAGTATAGGTGAGATGATCAATAAGGAGCATAATATTCGGTTTTAACACCATTCAGAATTTCAGATACTCCTTCGCCTCATGAACTCAGCAGCCCATCTCACACTAACTGATGGCGCCCATTCCATATGAATAGCCACTCCTTCCCCCGCAACCTCACGTACGGTATCCTTTACAACATCAAGAAATTTCTCGTTATTTACCATATCCCCAGTCAGGTAAACACGCTGAGGCATCTTGTAATTCCACCCACGCGTACCCCTGATGCCACTTTCAATCATCCCCCGGACCTTCCCCCAATACTCATCCTCACTACAGCTCTCATAACCCAGTGAAAAGTCCTCGTGGTGACTATGATTAGGTTCATACAAAGCAGTCGCGGTCTTAACCACAGCAGATGCCACCATCAAAGCTTTCCGGCTATAATGAATGGTCACTACCGTCTCCCTATCCATACCATGTTCTTCTTCTTTACACGCAGTACCGTTTTTCCAGTCTCGACAAAGACCAAAGCCATGTCCAGCCTGTGCGGTAGCCGTTTCCCATAGCAGTGCATTGAAATACTTAGACGTTGAGAGGTACTCTATACCTACGTATTCGAAGATTTCCATTAGGTCGTCTTGGTATAAGGCTAGAAGATGCGAGGTTGCGATGACTGCAGAGGTGATTTTGATGGCGAATTGGCTCTCGGCTGAGTGTCGTAGGTGTTGCACTTGACGAGAGAGAACTCCGACGTCCCAACTTGCTGGAAGACCGATGGCTTTGAGTTCTTGCCGCAATGCTCGCCTAGGGGCATCGTCAAATGGGTCTCCGGGATCAAAATATGGGGGCCTGGGATTTTTTTATTATTTTAGCTTGATGGGTTCTGAATTTCGGAATCTACGATGTGAAATGGATGCTGAAACTTACGCGAGGTGCATTGATGAAGGTTGTGATAATCTTGACATCACTTCCACGTATTGAGCATCCCCGTATTCGTCAAGTGCTGCTGTTGTGCCATTTTCGAATATGATGGCGACTGATCTACGGTAGCAAAGATATGTTAGCCTCAATATAGCTGACCGATGAAGGTCATAGGTTACTTACCCATACGAAGATGATAGGCTAAACCCAACGCTGAAATCCTGTGGTGCTTCTGGGCTTGCTGAGATGGGCTTCTGATGCATGTGCGCAATGGAGTTCCAACCATGTAAAATCGGGGTGACAGTAGGGAAGTATGCAATGAAGTGAAGCATAAGTAGTGTGAAGAGAACTTTCAGTGCTTGGGGATAAGTTATAAATGCCATTCTGAGGATGAATTATTCATAAAGCGGAGGTTCTCCGAAATGCGTTCAACGCAATACCTTCTACACCAAGCACCAACATAATACCAACAATGCGTGTGTGGTTTGCAATGCACGCCGCTTCGTCTTACTCGACCACATGTTACTGCCGTGTAACATCAGAGTAGCCGCTAAGGCACAAAATATTCCCAACCAACTTCTCCTTCTGTTTGCTCATGACATCAGCAGGAATCACTGGATCAAGTTTGAAGTTTCCAACTGTTAGAGGCCGCTTTTCATCCAATCCAAGACAATTTGCCAACCGAATAACTTGGAATAGACGCCGTCTCCCGTTCTAGCCCTAATACTCTACGATAGTCTAGCATAACCGCATCAATCAACATGGCCCTTTGAAGTCAGAGAAGACGCCGCTTACCACTACGAAATGTCGAAATTGAAGAGCGAGCTTGTCACTTGTGGAGCAGGAAGAGAAGATGAATCAGACGATGAGTAGAATGAAGAAAGTTGCGAGAATGGGAAAGGCCAAATAGGGAGATATCTACCAGTTGTGTTGGAATGGCTGTTTTGGAATTGGGGATTGTGGCAAGTGGCGCAGATGAAAGATTGCTTGGTTTCTTTGGATGTTACGGACAGTCACTCGTCACTTGGTGAAAATTGTTCGCATTTGGTTGCAGCTTGGAAGAATGGAATCACGATTATTGGCAAGACTAATACTTGCAACTGTTTTCTGAGACTTCCAAGTGAACACATTGCCTTGAAACTGACCTCGCGCCAGAGGAAAATCTGTCCCAGTCTAGTGAATAGCGACTCCATACAGGACACCTCAATGTCTTCCTGAGTTTGACTTCAACTACTTGAATGCCTCCCAAAGGACCGATTTTCCCCACAAAATCCCGAAAAGCTTCTCCATTTCCTCCTTGATGACTTGACAACAAAACAAATCACTCCACAAGCATCACGGCGACATAGTATCAAATCGAATGTGGCATCTGGTATCATACTTCCAGCAGCAAGTGTGGACAAGAAGAATTTAGAACCATTCCAGAGCTTTCTCAAGAAGTGAAGAGCGGAGGAATGGTTTTTGTGGATATACCAAATTATTATGAACAGAATTTCCAATTATATGATTTGCCCAGGGTTATGTAGATAGAATTTCTATTTTTGTGAACAGAATTGCCGATTGTATAATTTACTCAGAGTTATATTGATAGAATTTCTATGCACATATTCCACCTCTTGATCGGTTGATACTGGCCAGCGATAACCACGGGATTGTCATGTACATTTTGTGGTTGGAACTTGGCATGGTATCAAAGCAAGTGAATGGTAAAAGTATGCTTTTGGATAAGTCGTGTTCAATCTGACCTCCTATGTGTTAACAGTGGTAAAGGGATCACGGTGGCTTTGAATGAATATTAGATGATATACCAAGACTTGTTTCCTTCCGAGTGAAACCACCACAACATCCGCTTAAACGAGTTCGATGATACACCCCTCACTTAGATCAGCAGGCATATGAAGCGGCCGGTCCCAGTTGCCCCCCTTTTCAGCTTCATTTGTATTCTTATGTCGATCAGCGAATTTCTCAAGACGTCGAAGCATGTTATCAAGGTTGCTAGTCTCGGATATTTCTTTTGTGTCGTTGGGCAGGAACACCGCGCCTTCCCTCTGAAATTGACAAGGCGTTTCTTCAGTGGGCTTTATAATAAGGCCATTGGTATGTGGACGTGACCATATAAGGGGCAGGAAATAAAGCATGTGATCTGCCAGCCGATCTTTGGCATCAAAGGTATCCCACTTGATCTCCCAAGATACGAGGAGAATAGTGTGATTTTTGAAATCCCTTTCAACTGTGGAAGGGAAATCATCTTTCGTTTGGTCTGAACCAACCCTTTTCACCATAAATAAAGGCGTCTCTAGTCTCACTTTGCCACCAGTGACTGGGCCGAATGGATCGCCGTTATTGTCCGTCTCTGCCCCAAGAACAATTGCGCGGCTAACTGTCTGAACACTTAATCTTTTTCGCGCATAATCAGGCCAGATTTTCGAGTCTACACAAGCCCAAGACCAAGATGGTGCTCTATCGAGAAAGCGTCGTTTTCTCCTCGATTGCGGGCGGGTGCACTATAGCATGTCATGAATGAGTTGGGGTCTCCAGAGACCCGCTAGATAATCGTTTGGGTTTAAATTAAGACGCTTTTGGTACATCCATCGGGCGATGCCTGAAAAGGCCACCAGTTTGTCGGACGGAAAAGTTAAGAAACAATCGGCGTATTTAGATTGAAGCTTGCGCCAATAATCGCGGTTGAGTAACCCTTCAAGTTTCTTGTCGGCTATTTGCTTTAGCTTGCCGGCGTGTAGAGGAAGTGGTAAAAGATCTATATGCTCTTCTTCGCCGCACTCCCACACGATATTGCCGGAGGTAAAATGGGCCACTCGAGGCGACCTTTTCTTTTTCTATTAGTCGCAGTAGTAACATATACATGGTCGATTCCTCACTTACAGTATTCTTTCCTGTAAAACCCAACCCCTTTTGCAAAGTGGGGCGTTCTCAATGTTATCCCACCAAAACGAATCGGATAGAAGTATAGAGTCTTGGTGAGGGCCATCGAGGGACTCCATGTTTACAATGCACGGACTGTTTGTCAATGTATGTTGGTGAAAAAGTCCTCCGCTCCCGTCTTCGGAGGCTGTGGCGGAAATGTTGAGTCTTCCTCGAGCGTACACATCACCCATTTTTGACGACTCGAGCAACCAATCTTCAGATGAATCTTGTATGATACAAAGTGAGTCGATCCAAAGATATTGGAATTTTAAGAAATTTGTTATCCGAACAGCGTCTTGAAACGTTTGCGGCAAAGAATTCCAAGGTATAGATTGCAAAAAAGACGAATAGTTCTGAGCCGTCAGAGAGAGTGGCTGTGCTTTCGTTCCCCAGCAATGGCTTAGAGTGAAGTAAACGACATCCGCAGATAGACTTGCAGTAGGTACAAGTCGCATACGAATTCCATCAGGGCTTTCGTCGATTTGGATGAGCCTGGCAGGGAGTTGCCCGTTTGAGTATGCGAATTCCGTTCTATAATTGCACTGGGCATGGTTCTGATCGCAAGTTGCCAACCAGCTCATCAGTTTCATACCATATGACTTCAACATGGCCTCGGGTTTTGCCGACCGTTTCTCGAGTATGGCCTCCCTACATTCTTTATCCTATAAATACCCCAAGATGTAAGTATGAAGTCTTAAAGAGTGGTCAGGAATGGTGATGCACTCAAATTTCGATATAAGGATGCATTAATATAAGGATTATATTAATAGGTAAGGATCATATCGAGAGAAAGGGGTTATATTCATAGGAAGAATTTATATTGATAGCAAGGATATACTACTCGGCCCGGAGGCCATCCTTATATCGAGATTTGACTGTAATACATAACTTACAAGCTGCGAAATACGAAAGCAGAAAATCTGATTTCTGCGGAACCTGTCTGTTTGATTCGTCAGCACGAGAAGAACTCGTTCGCCACGCTGCAGCATAATGTCTGCAAGAAAACCAATATCTGTGGAGCTTCCTTTGGTGTAGCGATGTTGAATACTGTTGAACCTCCAGAGAATCATGTTGCATAAATGACAGCCGTTGTTCGCTGAAGATGAGAGTGACTCCAGGTTATCTGTAAAAAAAAATCTCAAGAGTTAGCCTCTCCTCGTAAATTGTGGTGCCACCAACAAATGAAGCTTACGAGGGAGTATTGTGGCTTGAATTAAGAAGTGTAATTCCAACTTACGATGAGCTCGTAACGTGCCAGGAGATTTGCCGAGTGAACCCTGGCCAGGTGACACTAGCATTTCGGTCGGTTTCGCTTCACTCCAGATGGCGGTGCACGTAGAGCAAAAGACATCGAACTCGATCCTAGAGGCCATGTTCTCAAGTGATGCTGCGAGGTCAATTGATTAATCCTTGACCATATGTTCTCAATTGACAAGAAAATCCAATGGTGGGCTTTGGTGCGGAGTAAGCGGGCAAAAGACCCTGTAGCGATTAGTAATCAATACACCCCATGGAGATCGGCTTTATCATACAAGCATGAAGATACCATGTCGCGCGGAGAACCGAGGTTTAAGGGGGCCAAAAGGGTCGATTCTAAGGCCTCGATTAGTCAGCATTAGCTCTATATTCACCCACTTTCCTCCTTCTTTCTGAGGGGTAGAGTCTTCCAGAAACACTGTTTTTTGACCTTTGATCGAGCTTCGATCCCTTGATTTCGCACCACATACCATGATTACGAAATTAAAAGCAGACAAAGTTCTGATTATTTGAAATTTGGAGGTGTTGAGATTTGCTGGCGGTTTGGAGTTGAAGGTGTTGTTATTGTTGTTGCAGAGAACCATGGTGGTTATGAGACGATTAAAACGGAGTGTGGTTGGGACGAATTGTGGCTTGAGCTGTTGACTGAGGTTGCGTGGAGTGGTTATGATGATGTGATTTGATATCTTTGGGTGTCATTTGGAAAGAAGAGAAGCTTAAGAGAAAGAGAGCGGCGAATGGTCTTTTGAGATTTGGAAATCGTAAGTCGTAAATCATGGCGTCGAAGTGAATGCTGAGTCTTCAAGAGTGCTGTAAATTTCAGTTCTGAATGCGTGGCCTTGTGTAGCCTGTATCTTGGTGGGGTGAATGTTTTCGCCAAAGTCGTACGTCATGGCGTTGAATTAAATGCCAGCCTTGAAGAGTTCTGTGAATGCCCAGTTCTGGATGGATGATATTGAGGGAGCAAGTGCCCTTCGAGTTTTCCACTGGGGTGAATGTGTTTATCAAAGCTCGAGACCTTGCATTTTTCGACTCATGAAAATATTCATTGTATGTGTAAGGCCTTGATTATGTTGATACTTAACTCTTGGCAGCTGAAGAAAAAGACCATGATAGATGTCCAGCTCTAAGTAGAACGCGGACATCATTTCACCTGTAGCTAATCGAGTCAAGTTCAATGTTGCCCCTGTTATCTCTAAGTGGTTGACGAGATCAGGGGTCGATGTGAATGAGTACGAGACGACATACCAGACAGATGTGCGATAAGTTAAGCCGCTACCTCTTATGGATTCCTTGTCCATGAACATATCACTCGCCCATGAGTAGAATCCTTGCCTATGCACAGATTCTTCGTCTATGAGCAGAATCTAGTAGGCTAGAATAAATTATGGTAATCGAGCCATGTTAGAGGCAAGGAAAGATGAGAAAATTGATTCTGCGAAGAAGTGGGAAAACACTTCAGGAGAGGCAGGTGATGTTGAATCGATGAATTTTTTGAAGATGAGATGATCTACAGAATGTGCTCACATTTTGTTGTTTAGAGAGTTATGTCATCTACTGTATTGGGGGACAGTGTTTGTGAAAGCTCTATCTTGAGGCCATGCACACTTATCGATCATGGCATCTTGATCCGATCTAGCGGATTACAAATGAAAGTATTGTGATGGTACACAAGCCGCCCAAGCACCAAAGTAATTCCCAGAACAAAAGGAAGGTATATTACAAGTACGTCCCGGTACCTTTACACGACTCATTCAAACTCCAATCCCTCAATGATACCGCCAATTCGCTTTTAGCACCAATACAACCAACACCCTTAACACAAACCAACCAACCCAGAAACAAAACAGTTCTTAAATCCTATCCGTCGCTCGAGCATGCACCCTACTCCCACCCTTCGTCTCATCATCCGATCCGCTCTCCAAATCATTAATCGGACCGTGATTACTTGTTATCCGAATCTCCCGCGTTCGCCATATGCCCTCTTGACTACCAGTTTCTCCATTATTTAGATTGTCTAACGAGGGGATACGTTTGGCGCCCGCGCTGTGGGTTGGATGAGAGGAGAGTTTGAAGGCGGATAAGGAGCCTTTGCTTAGGTTTCCGGTGCCGGTGTTGGCTGAGGAGCCGATTTTGGAGCTGAAGGCTTTGTGGAAGAAGGGGCGGAGGGTGGGGATGCAGGCGGCGACTATGACGACGTTTTGCTCGATGCTGTGGGTGGGAGAAGGGGTTAGAGGATGGAGGAGGGAGAGGGGGGTTGGTACGTACAGGCCCCACATTACTAATGGTGTTACGTTGTAAACTGTTGAGTGAGTTAGTAGATGAAAACGAGGTAAAGGGGGAGTCGCTTACGAGGATCGGTTTTATCTGAGAACAAATACAGGTATGTCGCCTTGACGATGGTGACAATAGCCGAAAGCAACGTCAAGCCCATCATAATACACACACCAATCCTCGTCCTCCGATCCATCTGTAATCTCCAGAAAGTAGAGATTGGCACAACAGCCAAGATAATATCTGTCACGGTCGTGTACGCACTAACAAAATACGTGAAGTCGTTGAAAACATTGGGACTCCAACATTTGCTTGTAATGGTTGTGTTCCAGAATCCAGCAGTGGGTGTGCATTGGAGGAAGATGAGGAAGATAGATACGATGGCTAATAGAACTTGTAGTATGACGAGACCGAATATTAATCTCGTGCGCAGTACATTTTTGCCCAGGAGATTGTTGACGAGAATCGCGATGGAGATGTTGGGGAAACTAAAGGCGCCGATGTTGAAAGCTACTTGTGTGTTAGCTTGTGAACTTCCTTCAGAAGTGTTCGAGGTTTATGAGAGCTATACATACGAAAACCTAAGATCTGCATCTTGGCAGTTAGAAACAATTGCTCCTCTCCATATTCTTCCAATACCGCCACTGTATGTCGACCCAGACCAAGAGTGACGGAGTATGATACTAGCGCAGCTGCAATGATGCTGAGGGCCTTGAAGACAACATCAGCGGTGTCCAAACGTTTGCCGGCGTGCCGAAAGGTATGTAGTTTCCCCTTTTACATACCAGCGAGAAGAAAATGAAGAAGTCATCCCAGCCAAGTCTCTTCGTAATATGTGCACGAGCAAAGATCTTTATGCCAACTGTGATGGTCGCAATTCCCGTGAAGAGCCAGCCGATGATATGAATCTGAGTCCCTCGATTCTCTGTCAAATCCACAGTTGTCGCCGTTGTAGTCATTGTCGAGGATCGATCAGTCCAGGCCTTGGGAAATTTGTAAATCTGACACCAACATTCGATCGAGATAGGAATCGGGGTGGCTCGTTCATAGATGAAGCAGCGGGCGCAGCGGTACTTAACTGTGGGTAGATGGAATGTGCAAGTGTTTCCCCCTGAAAGAGGTCCGGTTGCAGGGACAATTCTCTGCAGCTTTCTAGTGGGGAAGCCGGGTTCATGAGCTGATGTCGTTATGTACTGGACTGTACTGTACGAACATGTACCTGGACAATTAGGAGCCGCAGTTGGTAAGGTGATCCACTGAGGGAAAGCTTAGAACCTTATTTGCAACTGGGAATGTTTACGTAGGTTAAAGCTTAGAATTTTCTATACTCCGAGGATATATCTCCGTTCGTGGATCGACCAATTCGAACCACCTCCTTTCGTTCGTGGGGAAATACAAATGTACAACTTTGGAAGCCAATCAAGAAGAAGCATCCGTTTGGAGCCCTAAAGAGCATGTAAGCAGTACCACGTAACACGGAACAAAGGCTTGACAGGGGTATTTCGATTGAGCATGCATTGGTTCAATGAACGGAAATGGGGGATATGGGGCCGAGACTTTCCCCAAGCCTGGATGGAGGCTCTAGCACGGACAAGATTGCCTATGCAGACCCATGATTAATGGTGTAAATAGATCTTTCTCGACTGTACTTACAGTACTTGAAAATTCTGAAGGAAAGTTACTTCCTTGGACACAGACTGAGAAGTATAGAAGTTTTGTTCTCAGCTACAGCTAGACTTGTGAAGATGCCTAGGCATTTTTGAGCCCTTTTCCTGGAGATGAATGGATTAGAGGCGGCATTTGCGCAAGTCATGGGAAAAAAAAGAAAGCCTCAGTACAGACCTCGTTAGGTACTGACTCATGCTATGTGTGATACCAATCTCACACACTCCCAGATCCGAGCCTACTAGGACTCAAAGCTGGACACGAACAGAAAATGAGTGATAATTGAAGATGGTTCCGACATCAAGAAGCAACGCTAGAAGTCCACAATGCTTACCATTGAATTCGATTGCCGGAGTTTTGAGCTGTCAACGTCCAAAGCGTTCAGCCCAATTCATCTACCGTATCTGCCCACTTTTCCTAGCCCCTTGCCTAATGTGGCCAACTTCACGCGAAAGCAGATTAAACAAAACAAGCCTCAGAACAACAACAAGCTCACCACGGGCCGTACAATGGCAGCACGACCTCCCGCTCCCGATTCCCTCGGCTCCGAATGGTTCCGCACGGGGATTTAAAACGGGGTAGTGTCTCCTCCGATGTGGGGAAGTGTGGATAGACAAAGTGGACAACCATGACATAAAAACCAATCTTTCCTCAATCCTCCGCATAAACTCCGCAAAACATATTTTCCATCCATCAGGATCCACTTGCCTAGCCCTAGGAGGTTTTATGACTGGGCGATCAAAGGCGATCCGGCCGTGCCTCTTAGTCATTAATCCTCCATTTTGACTTTCGGGGAGGCGGGCGAGGCGGGAAGGGGATGGCCAAGGAGAGTTCTTGACGACATAGGATCTTCCTTGTAGTAAGTACCAAAATCTCCTCAGAGCGATGGAAGAGGTTTGTCACTGACAGATCTCGGGGAAATCGATCATCGTTGTGTATTATTTTATGTGCAACGCCTACGTAGAGAACCACGAAGCAGAGGGCTCTAATCTCACTGCAGCAATGGGGAGGGGTACGTAGCGGCCCCCCTGGACGCTCGTTTCACGGGTACAAAGCTAAGCGAGAACCCCCCCGCGAATGGTTCGCTGAGTTTGTCAAACCAATAGAAAATCAATCCATCTTAGACCAACATCTGCCAGGGTTGCAGTGACAGTCTGACGGGTCCAATTTCAGGGCAAACGTCGGGTTTGATTGGAGCGTCCAACAGCGTCCATTTTCCCAAACGGGAAGAAACTCCATAGAAAACGTCCTTATCAGGTTCCTGCTTACGCCCCGCATCAGTTGGAAAACGACGGAATTCCAAAACGACACGTCGAATCCCAAGGCCAAGACGTCCCCCGAGGTCTGGCTGGCATCAATATAATCGCAACTGTATGAGGAAGGTATTCAGCATTTGAAACGATTGAAACCGTTGGAAGAAATCTCCTGCTAGTTTTCGTTTCACACAATTCGAGAACGTATCCATATATACCATTTGCTTTGAGCAAGTTGTCCGCGGATGGGTGGGGTCTGAAAGCCGGCAGGTTTTCGGAATCATACGCTGCCATAATGGGGTTGATTGCGAGGTTCCAACACTCTCCACCATGTCGCCGCATGGTTCCTTTTTAAAGGACCCCTAAAGACTTCCCTCACGCCATCCCACACTGTCACGTAAAGTGAAAAAACTGCAAACTCAAAAATCAACCATGGCTCCTCCCTCCGTCAACGAGATCCTCGCAAACCTGGCTACGGCCGGAAAGGCATTCAGCGACAATGAGCAAGCAGGCTCAAGAGAATCTCTCATCGAGAACGCACTCGCGTTGGTCGGACAGCTGGAAATTCCTAGCGCTTTCATCCAGCGCACTTTCTGGGCTCAGGTGAGTGCGCTTGATCTTCATGGCGATCTGAACCACAACTAACGCGGAATGATAGCCAGCTTTGTCGGGCAACATTCGTTTGGCCGTAGATGTCAAACTCTTCCAACATCTTGCCTCAGCGGGCTCCGCGGGCCTTAGCTCCTCTGCATTATCAGCGAAAACAGGCGTTGATGTTCTCCTGCTCGAAAGACTGGTGAGACATCTTGTCGCTATGAACGTCGTCACTTTTTACGAGGGGGCTTTCCATGGTACCGAGCTGAGTAACAGTCTCGCGGAAGAGAGATATCAGCATAGTATCTCTTTCTGCTACGATGCGGCGAGACCTTCGTTTAATGGATTCCCTGAATTTTTCAAGAAGACGGAGTATAAAAACCCCATTTTAGGATCGTTGAATGGACCGTTTCAATTTGCGCATAATGCGTCCGGGGTTCCTTTCTTTGAGTGGCTTGTTAAGACGCCGCCTAATCTTCAGCATTTCGATTCGTTTATGAATGCTTACCGTGCTGGTAAGGCGAATTGGTATGATCCTGGCTTCTACCCGGTTGCGGACCGTTTGATCACGGGCTTCGAGGCCGATGCTAGTGATGTGCTGCTTGTAGACGTTGGTGGAGGACGAGGTCACGACGTGACTATGTTTGTCGGACAACACAAATCGCACCCAGGAAAGGTGATCCTCCAAGATCGCGAGCCCGTGATTGCAGAGGTATTGAAGAACAGCGAATCGCGACCTTACGAAACTCAAGCCCACGATTTCTTCACCCCTCAACCCGTCAAAGCAGCACGTGCTTACTCCCTCCACTCGATCCTCCACGACTGGTCAGACGAGGACGGCATCAAAATCGTGCAAAACCTAGTACCGGCCCTCAAGAAAGGTTACTCGAAGGTTCTGTTCAATGAGATTGTACTTAGCGAGGATAACCCATCGCTGCAAGCGACGAGTATGGATATGATGATGTTGGCGCATTTTGCTGTTAGAGAAAGGACGGAGGCTCAATGGAGGGCGGTCCTAGAACAGGCTGGCTTGAAGATTGTCAATATTTATACCTACCCAGGTGTTGCGGAGAGTTTGATTGAAGCTGAGTTGGCGTAGAAGGCTTGATGGCTTATGTATTTACTCGCAAGCAACATTGAGGAATAATAAGAATAAATTAACAAACATACCAAAGCTCCGGTGGTTGCAAGCAACATGATCAATATACTTCGTAGATGTGTGAATGATTAGCGCACTTCCTGTCAACCTGCCACGTACAACCAAACCTCGGCACTAACCTATAACGCTAGACAGCAAGGTCCAAAGGTAGCACAAATGTCAACGACTCCAACGTGATCACCCATCAACTCTAATAATCCAGTACTTACCCCTGCGCTATAAACCATTCTGACGCAAATAAAAGTAAGCTCAAGTCTGTACACAAATCTATAACTCATGCACAAAGCTCTCGTACATATATATACAGATACAATAGAAATCATGCATAGAAATTGAGTGTGTACATAGAAATCCCACCTATATAAACAAAACAGAGTACTTCCAGGGGTGAAAGGGAATTATCGCCGAGGAACATTTTTGTTCCCAAGAATTATTTTACCCAATAGAAACACCCACCCCGAATCCCAACCCTCTCTCACCTAGTCAAGTCGTGATAAAAGTGGTAAATTGGTATCTAACAAACAAAAAGCACGCGGCAAAAAGAATGGGTATTGACTGCATATTTCGCAAAAGAAAGAAGGACAAAAAGGAAAACCCGCTTGCCATGCTAAATACAACGCCGGCAATGAGGTATGTTGCGATCCCTATCATAGCGAAAGCATCCCATCTTTCCAACGTATGTGTTCCTCCCCTAGCAATAATCCCAAAGCCCGATAATCCTATGCTCTGCCCACCGTCTTCGATGAAAGCGAAAAGTATACAAGAAAGGAAACTCCTCAAGCCTTCCGAAACAACCTCTTCGTCCCCCCAACTTTATCAAAAGTCTCCAGCGTCTCCCCAAAACTCGCACCTCTCTCTTTAATCCGTCGCTCGCGCTCCTTCTCACGGTCCTTTTCGGCGCTAGCCTGCTTGACTTTCTCCTTCATGCTCTCTACCCATTGCTGGTCCTGCTCGCTGATGACGACCTTCTTTCCCTTAGGTCCCGCAAGTCCCAAAGAGCTGTCGTCTTCCGTCCAGTCCAGCCTCGAGCTACTTCTGATCGTCGTGGTAGCAGACGACGGGGTTCTCTCGCCAATGGATTTCCGAGTCGGCATGGGAATCGGTGTACTTGGACTGCGGAAATCTCGAGCATTGCCTATCATACTTTCTCCGAGGGATTTCCTTGTTTTCCTGACCTTGAGACTTGACATGGGCCGGTCCCCTAGAGCTGTCGTCGGGCGTGATTGGGGAGCTGGGCTTGACCTTTGGCTTGATCTTTCGTTTTCATCACGAATAGTGGCAGTTGATGTTGTAGAAGAACCAGAAACGACGCGCAGCGGAAGATCCTGAATTTCAATCTTATCATTTTCCACTGCGCTACGTCGGCCATGGTGGCTTGCGTATTCCTTGAGATATTCTCCCAGGTCTGCCCAACCCCCTCCCACACGAACCATAACACGTTGTCCATTCTCCCCAACAAGTCGAACGAACAGTTTGATAGGTGCCTCGCCGGTAGATCGAGAGAGATGGTAAAGTTTTATTTCAGGCTGGTTAGCCTGAGGCCGTTGCCGGGATGGAGTTTTTGCAAAGGCAGGCGACAATAAAAATGAAGGAGTTGGAGCGCGGCTGCGGCTGCTGAGGCTGGACACAGATCTAACTGATCTAACTGATGGAGTGACAGATCTTCGGGTTTTCTTTGGCTTCAGCGTATTGGTAGCTGACATTCCGGGATCTGAAGTGAGATGAATCTTAGCTGGAATCGACTCTAGAAGTGACGAGATTTGTCGTTGAAGTTGGTCATTCGAACGTTTCTTGGGGCTAGTTATAATAGGAGCGTAAGTGACGTCAACATCATCAAATTCAGGTGCATCAACCGAAGTTGTTGAAATATCGGAGAATGAGAATGTCGAGCTAGTCGGCGATGGAAATGATTGTCGTTTTGCTGCAGAATCCATGGAATGTATTGAGCCAGCGACGCTACTCTCTCTGGAATAAGAAACCTGTTGGACAAATCGTCCTCTCGTTGGAGAAGATTCATCCGCCTCGGAAAATTTCTCTACGTCATCTACAATCGGTGAAAGCGCAGGTGGTGGTGATGCTGTACCGTCACCCCATCCAGTAACGATTGTTGAAGCATCCGAACCGTTGCTATCTCGCCTTGAAATGCCAAATCCAACTACAGATGGTCTCCTAGGAGTTGCGAGCGGGCTATCAGAGCGTGTTTCTGCAAGCCAGTCTTCAAGAGTATGTTCATTAGGGGCATTCTCAGCCGTTTCGGCATTGTCTTTTAAAGGCGGGAAAGCCTTTGTAGTATCTGCAGAGGTGGTTTCCTGTTCCGATGGTGACTGCAATGCCGCATCTGCGGGAGAATCGGCAATTTCTGAAAGTGCAGGTGGGTCAGAAGCCGCAGACACATCCAACTTGACCAGCGAAGTTTCTTCAAAGCTTCGATCAGGACTCGAAAAATCATGCGGTCTGAGCCTCTCTATGCTTTTGATAGAAGAGAGGATAGGGCGGAAACTTTGTGCAGGCTCATCCGGTTTATTTTCCGACAGAAATTGCGCAGGCCAATCTGGCGTAACAGAAATATTCCTGCTATGGCGTTTTGACAGGGTGCGGCGCAAGGTAGGTTTCGTTTCTTCGGAGCTTGATTGTCCATCTTCGTGAGAAGCATTAAGATTCAATTCATCGGAAGATCTTGTGGCACGTGCCTCCTGTAGATTAGAAGGTAGCTTGCCGGGTTGATGTGTCGCAATGGCTCTTGAATTCAAAGCAGTTGATGTGGAGGTATTATTTTCGGGTTGTGGCGATCGAATCTCAAAAGATGTAGCAGAGGATTCATTGTGTGGTGGAGATATTGGGGAAATCTTGTCACAGATTATGGTCTCGGTGTTGTCGTTCGCCACGGAGTTTTTGACAATCTGACTCCCTGAGGGCTGCGACTGGAAAGTGCTAGCTGTCTCCATTTCTAGGTCTTTGCCCTTTTCAGCCTCGGCAGCATTGCTTGAATTTTGGGCCAACGGTTCCGGTGTCTGTATGGCGAGCTCAGCCTCTGTGGCATCTTTTTGGGCAATAGCAGCTGTTTCTGCGGCAAGTTTGGCATCGTGCGCCTCCTTTGCTAAGGCTTCCTTAGCTGCTACCTCTTCAGATATACGCAGTCTTTGGGCTTCCAATTCCGCCTGCTGTTGAGCCTCTTCTTTCTCAGCTTGCTCCCTTCGCCTTCTCTCTGCCTCATCAGCCTTACGTTTTGCTTCTTCAGCGGCTTGGACCTCAGCCAGCTTCCTTGCTTCTTCCAGATCTCTAGCTTCTTGCTCCTTTCGAATTCGTTCTTCCTCTTCGGCCTTCCGCCTTGCTGCTTCGGCAGCTTGCAATTCGGCCAGTTTGCGAGCATCTTCAGCCTCCTTTCTGGCTCTGGCTATTTTATCCCATTCTCCTTGGCGAAGTTTCCGGTCACCAGAGACTACCCACTCGCCATAATTTTGCTCAATGACTTCCATACGATCCAACCAAGAATCAGGTAGCGTATCCTCGCGACCTTCTAGAGTATCCAGCATGCAATCCAAATCCCGACCCAAAGTTGTAACCCTATCCTGTAGCACGCTGCGCATCATATCGAAATTCTCTCGTGATAGAACCTTGAACCGTCCATCATCTTCATCACGATCGCAAACCGTGTCTTTAAGCACTTCCCATCCAGACCTGAGGGCAGCTTCCGCATCATCCAGCGCTGACAATAACGCGGGAACCTTCCCTAACACAGATAGCCTTACGCTCCATATATCCATCAATCGCATCAATTTTGACAAATTCGGCAAAGCCTGCAAAACCGTAGCAGTGATGATGGCCGTAAAATCATCCATCCGGGTGTATGAAGAAAAAAGACTCGGTGCTGGGACATTGGAACCTGATGAGGATGGGCGAGATCTCGCGGAAAAATGCGTATCCAAAACTTGTCGTTTGATTGCCTCCACATCTAGATCTTCCATATCTTCGGTGATTTCTTCTACCCGAACCTCATAACGATCAAAATCGTCCGCAAGAAGGCTGCCCATGTATTCCGGTTCTTGAGCTTCCCTACTTTCAGGCCTTGTGTATCCTTCCCGACCCCTTTCCTTATCCCCCAATTGACCCGATTTCCTTCTCCTTTTCGTTGCGGGCATTTCGAACCCCTCCGAAGCTCCGTCCGGCCATGGCCAGCTTGACAGCTCGTCTACCCATTCCTGTATCTTCTTGGATGCCAGCGTCGCTCTGATTCCAAAGGCTCGTTCCGTTGGGCTTGCGGCCTCGATGCTCTTTTTAAGCTTGCCGGATGGGTTGGTGAAAGCTTCGAGTGTAGTCCCCGGCGAGAGGTCCGCCAGAATATCCTCGTTGAAACGTGCGCGAGTCGGCGATCTGGTGGGCGATCGGGAACCATTGCGTATATGCGTAAGATGCGGAGGAAACCGCGGCATGTGCGGCGAAAGAAGAGGTGGTATTTCCATATTGAATCCTGTGTAGTTAGTAGTGTTCTCCGATTGGTGTTGTTGAATTTATCGCATGGCGCTGAAGAAAGCTGAACGAGAAACGGTCCTTCAGGTGAATTGTAAAGTTGGATCAAACGGAGTTTCGGGAGGAAGAGATTGGTTGTGATGGAAATGGTTGGAGGGATTCTTTCATCATCGTGACTGTAGTATCAGACTGCGCAGTCAGGACATGATGTTCTGCGCGGTTCCGCAGGTCTTAGACAAAAGTGAGAGCGAGTGCGAATCGAGTCTTGTCCCAATGACAAATGTGCAAAATGGCTTCGTTTGGGAAGTTGCTGCGGCCAACGGACGCGACAAGGAGGTGGTGGACGACGTGCCACGAACAAATTCTGGAGTCGCCGTCATGCGCGTCTAGCAATCGTCAGAAAAAAAGGGGCAATTAATATATTAAACACTACCGAGGTAGGGAAGCACGTACTGGACAGATCTTAGCCTGTCCGTATCAAAAGAGAACGGGAATAGCTTCAATTCCAAAGTAAATATTTACTTCAGCGATAAGAAATTCTCTATCCTGGTACCTGAACTCTTGCTGCAACCCACAGACGGAATCAAACTCCATCACCTGCAGGTCTGATCACGACTTTGTAGGGTTGGAAGTGCCGTGAGCCAATCAGAAGCTGCTTATTAATGCTCCCCGTCGTTTCACCAGGTTTGGCTCCCGTACTTTATTTTTCTCCGCAATCGGCTTTGGGAAGTATTTACTGCAACCCCATATCTGAGTCAATTGACTGTTCAATGGCAGCAAAATGATTCCAGTACGTATTCTCCTATAATTTCAGATCTATTGCACCTGTCCAAAACTATTTGGGGTCTCAATTCGCCAGTCCTCATGCGATTCGGCACCTGGAATTCCTGCGCTCTATCCCAAAGCAGTTGAATTGAAGATATACTTCTAGCTCGAGGGTTGCAAGCCTCGCGGGTCTAGCATCTAGTTCCCGTTGAGGGCGGCCGTCAATAATCGATACAACATCGTCTCAGTACCACGGATATTCCGCATTGCATTTTTCCTCGTCATTGGAAGAAATGCTGCATTTCTATTTCTCTTTCATTCTTTCTCTCGTTTTCGTCTTCTCTCTGGTCCCCACGAAAGGATTTCTCTCAACATGAATTGCCGCGTTGCTAACTTCACAACCTCTAGCGACGACTAGGTCTTCAAAGCCTGCGGGCTAGACCCTCTCGAAGTCTCGTCCTTCTCCGCCAGCCTCGACTGAGTGCGACTCGATTAAATGTGCGGACGTTCGCCGCCACAGCGCATCGATCCCAAGATGTCTTCCACGCCCAAGCGACCGATCCCGCTGCGTCTGCGATTCTCTCCTCCTTCAAATCTACTCCACGAGTCGCGCAAACATTGACGGAGAAGATCGTGCAGAGATATTCGCTTGGATTGACAGAGAACAAATTCGTCAAGGCTGGGGACTATGTAACACTATCACCACATCACTGTATGACCCATGACAATTCATGGCCGGTCGCATTGAAATTCATGTCCATTGGAGCCTCCAAAATTCACGACCCCAAGCAGATTGTTATGACTTTGGATCACGATGTACAGAACAAGAGCGAGTCAAATCTCAAGAAATACCGCCAGATTGAGGAGTTTGCGAAAAACCAAGGCGTGCCTTTTTATCCGGCAGGGAGGGGTATTGGACACCAGATCATGGTTGAGGAAGGATACGCATGGCCTGGAACAATGACTGTTGCCAGTGATAGTCATAGTAATATGTATGGAGGAGTAGGTTGCCTGGGAACCGCCATGGTACGAACCGATGCAGCAAGTATCTGGGCTACTGGGAAAACATGGTGGCAAATTCCACCTATTGCCAAGGTCACACTCACAGGTATCTTGCCAAAGGGTGTTACCGGAAAAGATGTTATAGTTGCACTATGTGGACTATTTAACAACGACGAAGTTCTGAATCATGCAATCGAATTTACCGGATCCGAACAGACGATGAGGAGTCTACCAGTCGATGACAGACTAGCAATCGCAAATATGACCACTGAGTGGGGCGCGTTGACCGGGTTATTTCCAATTGACTCGATGTTACAGGCTTGGTTGAAAGCAAAGGCTACCACTGCTGTTCTATTTGGGGATGAAGGATCTCGGTTCACACACGATAGCATCAATGAACTAATCGAAAATCAGCTAGTTGCTGACAAGGGAGCGACATATGCGAAATCATTATACCTCAATCTCTCGACATTATCGCCATTCGTCTCGGGACCTAACTCTGTCAAAATCGCTAGCCCCCTCCGAGATTTGGAGGCCCAGAATATCAAATTGAACAAAGCCTACTTGGTATCATGCACAAACTCGAGAGCATCAGATCTAGCTGCCGCTGCAAAAGTGTTCAAAGATGCATCCAAAGATGGAACGCCCGCCAAAATTGCGCCTGGTGTAGAATTATATATTGCAGCTGCCTCAACAATAGAACAAGAGGCTGCGGAAGATGCTGGCGATTGGCAAGCTCTTCTAGATGCAGGCGCTAAACCGTTACCTTCTGGTTGCGGTCCGTGTATTGGACTCGGAACTGGTTTATTGGAACCAGGAGAAGTCGGAATCAGTGCCAGCAATCGAAATTTCAAAGGCCGAATGGGTTCTCCAGATGCAAAGGCTTACCTAGCGAGCCCAGAAGTCGTCGCAGCCAGCGCACTTAGCGGTAAGATCAGTGGGCCAGGAACGTATGAGAGGCCAGTTGGTGTAGAGAAGGTCGTTCTTGGTGAAGGAAATGGAATCGCCGATGAAGACCGTGTGGTCAGTGTCATGGATGCACTTGACAAGTTGATTGCAGATGCCGAGTCCATTATCGAGGGCAGTGAATCCTCAATCCTTGGCTCGGTAACAGAGAACAAGGACGAAGGCGATGAGCAATTAACGGACATCCTCCCTGGGTTTCCTGAAAAGGTCGAGGGCGAGATTGTCTTTTGCGATGCGGATAACATCAACACCGATGGCATCTACCCCGGAAAATACACGTACCAAGATAACGTCTCCGTCGAGAAGATGGCGGAGGTCTGTATGGAGAACTACGACCCGGCTTTCGGATCTGTGGCAAAGGAGGGCGATATCTTGGTCTCGGGATTCAACTTTGGCTGTGGCTCGAGTAGAGAACAGGCTGCTACTGCTATCCTCGCCAAGAAGATCCCCCTCGTCGTTTCCGGCTCTTTCGGAAACATCTTCAGCAGGAACTCTATCAACAACGCTCTCATGGGCGTCGAGGTCCCTCGCCTCGTCCAACGCCTTCGCGAGACATTCTCCTCGGCACCGCCAGGCAACGCCAAGACCGATGTCAAGGAACCGGAACTCAACAAAGAGTCCCTAGACAGCCCTCCACCCGCAACACAAACTCCGGAGGTGAAGCTGTTGACGAGACGGACTGGATGGACGTTTGTCTGGGATTTGAGGAGGAGTAAGGTGGTTGTTACCGAGGGTCCGGGGGGCGCGACCTGGAGTCAGAAGGTGGGTGAGCTGCCGCCGAATGTGCAGGAGATTATTGCGAGGGGTGGGCTGGAGAAATGGGTTAAGGCTGAGATTGGTGGAGGTAGTTGAGTCAAAAAGTTAAAAGATAGCTAATGTAACATTGTATTGGGAATGTCAGGCTCGTAATTATACGCCTCTTATTTTTTTTTTCCTCGCTCTGTCTTGTTGCCATATATATCTCTCGTTTTCTTTCCACGTATTTGCGAGAATTTATCATACCTATTAATTTTACTCTACATGTCTTGAGTAGTAGTATTCCTACTCCATCCTCCACATAGCCCTAAACACCCCCCCTACCTTCGGCAGTAGCTTCTGCGGGCTATCGAATTCGATGACACGACCTTGGTAGAGGACGAGGATTTTATCGTAGGCGATGATTGTTTCGAGCTTGAAGTTGGGTTTGTGTTAGTTATTCGCTAGGACAGGAGGGGAAGGGGAATGGCGAGGAGGAAAGGGGATACGAACGCGATGCGCGACGCAGAGGATTGTCCAATCCTTAAATTCTGATGCGATGATTGAGCCGACAAGCTCATCTGTTGACGGGTCGAGACTACTCGTCGCCTCATCCAACAACAACACACCGCGTTTCTTGCCACTCGCGTTTTTCCGGAGGATTGCTCGCGCGAGAGCGAAGAGTTGCTGCTCGCCGTGGCTTAGGGGGACGTCACTGAGGGTCGCGGAGAGACCGCCTCGCGCGGAGATTGTGGTCCAGAGGGTGAGTTTAGAGAGGACGGCGATGATTTGTGCGTCTGTGGGAGCGTGGATTGGTTCATCGTCGGCCGTGTGAGAAGAGGGAGAGGTGGAAGAGGGAGAATAGGGACATATGTTGGAACGAATCGAACCAGGTAGGAGAAGTGGCTCTTGAGGTAGTGCGATGATTTGTTTTCGGAGGGTTTTGGGGGATATGGTGGAGAGGGGGTGGGTGTCTATTGTTATTTTCCCTGATTTGGGGGGGATGAGGGAGAGGAGGGTGGAGAGGAGAGTTGATTTTCCGCTGTGGAAAAAAGGGGGGTGAGTTAGTTGGGGTTTGAAATGCTGGCAGGGGGAGAGAAGGGGAGGGGAGGAGAAACGAACCTTCCCGTTTGTCCACAAATTTCAATTTTTTCTCCGGGGGAAATGGAGAGGCTGATGTCGGATAGGACTTCAGTGTCGCCGTATTTAGCTGAGAGGTTTTCGATTTGGATGCCGCCATGTTGCGGCCATTCTGGTGGCGGCTCGACTTTCTCTTGAGAGGTGTCCTTCTCCGAGGGCGTGGTTTCGGCAAATGTTTTCACTCGCGCCACAGCACCTAAACTCGTCTCCATACTCGTCCACGACGTCACAAGCGCCGAAATACTCGCATTGAATCCCAGGATATTGTTCAATGCGATACCAAGGAGACCGGCGGATGTCGAACCGCGCAGGTTTACAGCTAGAGCGATGACTATTACGGCGAGTGCGGTGACCATCATGTTGAGCACGAGGTTTAGCCAGCGTTGGATGCAGAGGAGTGTGTAATAGGGCTTTTGCGAATTATCGAGGTTAAGGTGTTGTTTTTGGAGGAAGAGGTGGGGCCAGTTGAATGCGCGGATTGTGGGGAGCCCTGAGAGGGTTTCGAGGAAGGTGGTGTAGAGGGGGGATTTGTTTTCTAGGTCGAGGTAGCGGAGTTGACGGGAGGTTCGCAGGTAGATGTTTTGGAGGAGGTAGATGAATGCGAGGGTGAAGGGGATGCTGAGGGCCATGTAGGTGGAGCCGGTGGAGATGAGTGCTATTTTTGCGATGCAATTGAATAAAGATATAACAACGGTAGTTCCTGCGATTGGGAGCGCGAGGTCGATGAGTGACATGTCTTGGCTGAAGCGGTTTAGGGTTACGCCGGTGTCGGTGGTGTCGAAGAAGGATTGGGGGGCGTGCATTACGGTGGTTAGGAGGGCGTGGTGGAGACCGATGGCCGCTTTGGGCATGAGGTTGAGAAAGGAGATATAGATGAAGAGCATCTGCGAGATGGTGGCTCCGAGGGCGAGGGCGGCGTATACCGAGAGGTAAAGGGGGAGTTGACCGCCTCCTGCGCTTGTCCAGAGTTTGAGCCATACTTGCGGGATGTTATCTGTGGCAGCTAGAGTTGCGCTTGCTAGGAAGAATATGAGCCAAAGTGGTCGGCTTATGTGTTTGGCGTAGTAGGAGTAGACTGTAAGATCGCCCGTTCGCCTAGTGAGGTCCATGATTTTGTCATCTTGCGGTTTGGGTGTAGGAGACGCATTCTTTTTGGCGAATACATCTTCTGTGAGGAATTTCTCGTCCCAGTCGTCGCTGCCGATGAATTCGGCAATTTTGCCGGTCTGGCTGAGGGTTTCGTAGGTACCTTGTATTGCGGGTTCTCCTTGGGAGCCGAGTATGATGATCTTGTCTGAAAGATGGAGACATCGAGCTGTAAATTTCGTATGAGTGTTTCGTTGAAAATATCCATACAGGGGTTTAGGCTTACAAGTGTGTGTGATTAGTATCACAGTGGTGCCCAGTTTACGGAACAATCCGTCTTTTGAAAAGAGACGAGCGATGATCATGTCTTGCGTGTCGTTATCAAGCGCACTCAGGACATCGTCTAGCAAAACGATATCCTTACGTGCATATACTGCTCGAGCCAGAGCCTCTAAGTGTTAGTATGCATCCATAATATCTTGACAAGAACTTACAACTCGTTGCTTCTGCCCCCCAGATAGCGTGAGGCCCTTACTCCCAATCAAACTACGATCTCCCTCTGGCCACTCACTCAAGTCTCTGTCTAATGCGCAGGCATGGATTACTGTATTGTACCACCCTTCGTCAAACTCTGATATGAAAGGTCCACATATACTCTCTTTGACCGTGGTGTTGAGAAGCCAGGAGTTTTGGCCACAGAATGCAATGCGTTTCGAAGCTACATGAACACTCCCCGAAGCACATGGAATCTCACCTAGGATTGCCTTTGCAACGGTCGACTTTCCTGAACCAATAGGTCCGACGAAAACTACGAAAGATCCCGTGTCGACGGTAAAACTCAGATTAGTGACAGCTGCGGTGGTTGCCTTCGGTCCTGGAAGAATTGTGGCTTTCTCAATGGTAATAGCACCAAGTGACGGCAAAGCATGAGGATTATCGCGCTTAACACTGCTCGATTTCTCGTCATTGCTGGAGTGAGAAGATGATGCGTCTACATCGCAGCTGAGTCGAGTATCTTCTCTTGGTGGAGACATCAAGTACTCTTGTATTCGAGCAAAACACCCCATAGAAGCAGCAATCTGTGGCAATACGGCCAGTAATTTTGAAGCTGGAGATGTGACCAGGGTGATGATGCTTAGAGAAGTGAAAGCTTGAACCGTTGTCAGGGAATCGGAACCTCTGATTTTAGCTTGAATAGCGAATACGATAAATGAGACGACTGGCGACCAATTCATTGGGATGTTTGCTGTTCTCGTTAGTCTTTTTCACATATTGTGGATGTTCAACGTACATAATGCATTAAGAAACACTATTCCCCAGAAGAACGGACGAGAGATCTTTAATTCTTGCTCTCTTTCTCCTTGGATGTTCGAGGCAAAATTATCCTCTAGACCTGACATCTTGATTGCTTTCATGGAGCCAAGCATGGACGAGGTATTCTTGACACGGGCTTGAATTGCTTGGTTCCATTTCTGTTGATCTGGTCCTATTCTTTTGGCGACCCACGTCTGACCGCTGACGCACGCTGGAAAGTAATCAGTAACGTTGAAGCCTCTACCTAGAAAAGGAGATAGAGCCCTACCAAGAGTTAGAATTAGGGGCACTATGCAGGTGGCTCCCAATTGCCGTTCTAGGAGCCAAATTCCAATTGCAATCTCGACTGAGCAGGCCCAGACATCATTGATTTTCTCGAGAAACTCGATTATATTGTCAAGATCTAGCATACACCATCAGTAGATTTTACTGGGGTATCTGGAATTCAGTAAATCACCTGTGCTCATGAGGGTGAGTGCTGCACCCTCGGTATACACGCCTTCTTGAAGACTCAAAGTTTGTGTGAAAAGCAAGGAAATCATTGCGCCACGAAACATAGTAGTAACTCTTGCAAATTGTTGTTTGAAATGAACAGTTGACATCTACATTTATCAGCTCATGAGCACGATTATCGGAACAGGGTCTTACCGCGATTCCAAAATAGATGAGAAATGTGGCTCCAATCAGTCCATATGCATGGTCTTTGGTTTTCGGAGTACTTGGGCTCTCTAAATAACTGATGGCTGATGTAATAAGAAATGGTTGCGAGAAATTGAAGCCAATCATGCAGAGACGCGGGAAGATCACGGCAAGTAAGTGCCATCTCAAGAAATAAGCGGCTGCTTTGGGAAGAGCATATGGCCCTTCTGGCTTTGCTAAAGACTGTTAGCAATCATCTTAAGTCGCGATGAAGTTGTAGAATCCGAACCTCGTTTCTCCCATATATTTTGTATTCTGTCTCCGAGCTTCTCAGACTTGAGCTGCCGATCAATGTCGAACAAGTCATCCGTAGTCATAAGCTTCCGAAACCCCGTTCTAAAAAGTCCATTCAACCACCAAATAAAACTCAAGTTTATAATTCCACTCGTGGCCTCTGGCGGATACTCATTGTACGGTTGTTTCAAATAAGAATTTTTCGACTGCGCTTCCAAGAGAAGCATCAAGATCTTGATTCCAACACTTGCACTTTCGACGGCAGCAACATTTCTGTAATTCGCTAACCACAGGGTGCGGACTTGGGTTGCGTCAAACAAACTTGAAAAAATGAGATAGACATTGAGCAATGAAGACGGCCGGGTTGACCTCTTGTCTTCGAAATATGAAAGTAGCACGATTGCGATTGAATCCGCAAAAGATAATGCGGCGGAAGCAAGGCTTGTTCGAGTACGGATGACAGGACTCGTACTCCATAAAATGACAAGAGCAAGCTGGAGTGCAACAAGAATTGTTGCCGTTATCTGCGTAAAGTTCAGTCATCATTCTTGACGGCCTTGAAATAAAAAACAACGTACAGTCTTCAAGAGAGCCTTCTGATTGGACGTAGTCTTCGACTTGCTTCTAGAGAGTTGGAACAGGCGTAAAGGCGTCGCCAGAAGTAGTAGAGTTGATGGTAGAATGGACAAAATGCTCTGTTCGAAGGTTAGGGTAAAATCGAAATTCCGCGAGCAGCTCGAGGGGCCAAAGGCATTAGCCGAACATTCAGGGGAGTTCAGGGCCGCCATTGAAAAGGCCGTTCACGAATCACGATCCGTCGGCATGAAAAGGGGTTGAGAGGGGAGAAAGGATCATGTGTTTTGGTCCTCGTAAAAGAGGAACACATCTTGACCATAGTGCACTGGCTTGCAGGCACCGAGTCTTCGTAATGCATCACGACGAGATGACCCGGGGATGTTGCTGAACTCTCCGGGGTGTAGTCGGTCAATTGCCCCATGTTCTTCTTGCTTACTGTGCAACTGTCACGTGTAAGTGGGATTATTGGCATTCCAGGGTTTCTGATAAGCGAGCCCACTAACTAGCGCGCCGCATGGGCCATCTGAAAGTCTATTTATTAAGCCCCCGCCCCCCTCATACACGACAGACGACCACATCCCCAGTTACTGTGCCGTATAGGACCCTTCGGGGTGCATCGTTCAATCCGATGTGGAAGCCCTTTCTGTCCAGACGTTCCTCTGAATCCACTCACAACCCCTCTTCTTGTTGTCCGACGATCGGCCGCGGGTCTCGTCGTATACCTGGCAATTACAGATCACAACCGACGTCAAGGGGGCATGGGGGGCTTATCGCTTCGTCCTCTATCCTCTTATCCATACCACCCCCCCTGGCCTAGCTCGTCCCTGTTCAGTACGTAAACCCCAGAAACCCAGTAACCCGCTGTAGGTACGGAGTATTATATCAAGATTTTCTTCAATCTAGTCGGAGATACGGCGTCGGCAGTACTCGCAAGCTCGAACCTATGAGAGCCTCTAGAGGCAGAGATAGGGATCATTCAGGCAGAAACTTTTTTATATAAGGATTCTAAAGCATAGTATCAAATCAGGTTAGTTAGTATCAAATCAAGTTAGCGTCCTTTAAAGGTACGTGAATCCACGTAAGCAGAAAATGAAATTCTTTTAATTTAAATATTAAATAAAATACTTTTATAATATTTTAATATATTATTCTTAGAGAATTATTTTTCTTAAAATTATGATTATTTTAGTTTATTTTTTTTGTAGAAATTATATTTAAATAAAATAAATGTTCCTTCTACCTTAAATGCCTTAGAATTCCCACCAAAAAAAAATTCCTGCCTAAATGATCCCCATCTCTTATATAAGAGGCTTCACGAGAAGCCTCTCCTCCGGTAAGATTGGATTTTCTTATTAAAACTTGCTTTCCTTACACCCGATAGAGCTTGGAAATTTATCGGAATTAAGCTCAAATTAAGCGACACCTTCTGAGTATAATTTCTCTCTTGCACTTGACATCGGGGACTTTGTGTTTTCTACCATTGGCTGAAATCCACGTTTATGGTTGCAAAAAAATCCTAAACTCCTAAGCAAGATGTCCGAGGTAAGTCTGCAGCATACATGATCTGCCAATGTAACAAGCTCCTAACTTTCAGAACAGTCAAAATACGAACCAATCCTCGGCGAAAAGGCTCCCGATCTATCCCACCAACAAGAACAAGACACTTCCCTCTTTTCCGACGTACCTATAGAAGAACGGAATAAGTTACAACTTGATCGGGGGAGGAGCGACAGAAAATGGACCTTTGGCTACCTCTTCGTTATCGTCTTACTAGCTGGACTCATCACCGTCCAAGCCATTGCTTCCCGCAAGTTCTTATCCAAAAGCCGCAATGGCCGTGAATACGGTGGCTGTGGTGATAGCATAGCATCTGCCAGGGGGATCGGTTGCAAATTCGAAGCCATGTCGTTTCAATGGGTACCAGAGCAATGCTTGTTTCCCGACCTAATCGAATCCTTCATGACAACAACCGATTGGCACTTCTTCAGCAACTATACTCTCGAACCCGCGGATGAGATACCCTTGGACGAGGTGATCCGTGGAGACCACGCGCTTGTGTATACTGCGGACAAGTACCACCTGATTCATTGTACCTATATGTGGGTAAAGGTCCATCAAGCGTGGGTTAACGACCTACCTATCGACAGCGGTGTAATGTCACTGTCACATACGCATCATTGTGAGATGAATGTGCTGAATCCTTATACCAATGTGATGGGGGCCGGAAATTGCACATCAGATGGAGTATGTGTAACGCAATTGCATGCGTCATACAACAACTGCGGGTATTATTGATCAAGAAACGAGGGGCTGGGTGTGGATTCGCAGGGAACGTCTTGATTCTTAAAAGCGATGCTACTGAAGTTTCTCTCTTAAATAGAGGCTGAAATGGATCTTTCAATGTTTGAATTTTTTGGCATATAGCCTAATCTTCGGCGTGGTTATGTACAGCAGTCCTTTTGCATTTTTCTTCAATAGTTTTCGTTCATTCCTGCCGTTCTATGGTGCAAGACTTTTCGTCATCTTTTCCGAGTTTTCTTTTCTTGTTTTCCTTCAGGACAGTTCGTCAAGTGAAACTTGCCTGAAAAACTTTGTACTTCGACTCTATCACGTGTTGCGCTAGAGGGCATACGAGTATATCTTCAGGAAGGAGCCTCTCTTCTTCCCTCTTTAGACGTTTACACTATTACAATACTACCACATTGATCCAGACAGCCCTTGCCGGGAGCCTTCCTCAATTGGTAATAGACTCTGAGTAGCGATTAAATTGTGATTTTGGGGAATTTTTCCATTCTGTACGCCAAGGAAAAGGACAAGAAAATCGCGATGTCATACCCCAACGGATGCACGAAGGTCCGCAGAGTTGTGGTAAGAGGGAGTTGTATTCCAAGACCAAAAATATATTTCCTTATAAGCAGGAGTCCTTTATTCTAAATACAGGTCTGAGGTGTCACTGCATGCCTGTGACTCCAACTCTACATTCAAGTTTCTGTTCACTATTCCTCCTTTATTCCATCCCACAGTCCGGGAACTTCACCTTGATTCTCGTATTGAAGTCCGTTAACTCATATCCTTCACCACGACTCAAAAGCATCTGCCCACAATGCACAGTATGTGCATATGGACTGATATACCCATCAATGGCCCTCTTTCCCTCGCCGAGCAAAGCCCGATGCATCTTCTCCCACATGAAAACACAATGTTGTACATGATATTCCCAGCTCACATACAAGCCATCTAACTCTCCAGTGAGAGCCTCTGCCTTGGTAACTGGTTCTGTCTTGTTGTAATCCTTGAACCACTCCCAATTGGTGAGTGCGTCGAAAGTGGCAGAGAGCTCGGCGTCATAGCAGCGATCCGGAAGCCACGAGAAGGTTATGATGTCGAAGGTGCAGCCAAGGGCTTTTGCTTCGGCAATTGAGTTGCCGCAAGGGGAGCGCAGAATGTCATGATTCACATTCTGATTTTGAATTTGAGGTGTTTTTGAGGGGGGGTCATGATGATGATGTTGTAACCCGATGGACGCGGCGTCCAGTGGTGGCTGCCATGAGTCGGCGTGGACAATGCTTCCATACGGTTGCAAGTGTTTCCCGAGTGTCAAGAAGAGCAGGCCGAGACCTACGCAGCAGCCGACTATTGTGATGACATATAAGCCACGCAAGGAAATGGAGCGATCGGAGTTGAAGATTCGGAGATACTTGTTGAGTTTTGTGAAGCGGTGGGGTTTGAAGGCTTCGATGTTGCCGTTTGAGATGTCTGATTCGCTGTCTGCGTATTTTTCATATCTTGCGGTTGATGAGGTGCTTGTTCGATTGGAGGAAGACATTGTGGTTGCGTTGCAAGTATTTTCAGCGCAAGAAGCAAATGTGAAGACTAAGTGATGACTTTTTGAGGTCAAAATTACACGAAACGGTCTTCAGGCTCGACGGCTAGACGGAAGTGAGAAGAGCGAAAGTCAGTTCATTGGGGCGAGAGACTTCTCTAGCTAGCATCCAAGTGAAGTGATCGCCAAAGCGTTGAGCTCAGCAGATACACCGCCTACCCCCACCCCTAATGCAATATGAATTTTCCGTTCTTATCGTTCCATCCTTCCGAGTAGGTTTCCCAATCTGGAGTCGGCGGTGCGTATAGTTAGGTTCTTGGAAAACGGAATATCATGCATCGGACAATAAATTCTAACCAGGATGCTAACCCGGTGGATAGGTACCACCGTAGTGGGTGGTGGTACCAGATCGATTGTGGGGGTGAGGGTGGAGATAGTCGTATGTATGTAGATGGCGCAGTACTACGTAAAACGCGCGAATAAGCTATGGGATGACGTCCTACCCACCCTAATCAGACCTTTCCGTCTCTCACACCCCTGTTTAGGTGGGAATAGCTTCATTTTCGCCCCCAAAGCCCCCACTTTTGAGCTTCCTTCCCTCCATTTTTGCAACTGCAACGCGCCAGAGGCCGCAATTCGAAACTGGGAACTGGGAATAGCTTCGCCCACTCTTAGGCGCCGCACGTCGCATAAGGGCTAGTTTTTACTTTGCGATTGATGTCATGCAGGACAAGGGGTTAAATGTAAGTACCAAAAGGGAAAATAACAGCTCGAGTAGAGAATGGGGGTAAGTATACCTGAGAAAGAGCATCTTTCGATAGTGGGTATCCCAACATCTCTTCAGAACTTTTTCCCTCCAGTTCCTCCGAATATCCTCTTTCTCTCTTCTCTAATCCCAAAAATTCATTCTCCTCATCTCACACAATGTCTCCCTCTTTCCCATGGCCGCGCCCCTCCGCCTCCACCCAAGAATACACCTCTATTCACATCGCCGAGTCCAAAGAGCCCATCGACGACTCCGGATCTTCGAACGAAGGTCTTCTCACCCATGAGCCAAAACTCCGTAGCACGCAAAACAAGCACCGGATATGTATTCGAATTCTGATAGCAACGACTGCGTTGTTAGTTGCGACGAGTTTGCTTTTGACGTTTACGATGAATTTTGAGATTGTGAAGAGAGTTCCTGTGCAAGCGAGATTGCCTTATGTTAATCCGATTCCTGAATGTAAGTTGATGGGGGTAGTGGGAGGGAGGCGGGGAGTATGATGCTGATTTGGGTGAACAGTGCCGTTGGAATTAAGTACTTTTGGGCCGTCGGAGATTTTCACGGATAGAGCGAGTGAGCAGAGCGATGCTGCTTGGGACGCTTTGGCTGGTCGTATGTGATAATCTCCCCTGAATTTCTTTAGCGAGGAAGTTAGGTAGCGAAGGTTAGGGCTAGCGAAGGTACTAATGAGAAGTAATTGCAGCAACAAAGAATGAGCAAGGTTTCATCTTCATCGATGACCGCGAAGAACGAGGTCTTCCTCGTGGCTCATTGCAGAATGGGGGTGAGATGTTTGGAATTAGCATGTATCATCAATTGCACTGCCTGGTAACTACTTCCCCTCCCTTCTACATAAACGTTCTTTCCCCATTTTCCTATCTTCCCCCTTCCATTAAGCCAAATATTAGGGAACTTCCAACTAACACTCTCAGGGAGCCATCCGTCGCACATTCTGGCAACTCATGGACGGCAACCTCGACCCCGTTGAATTTGAAGCCTTGGACGGCGACACTACGTCCCCCCATTTCGTGCCCCATGACCACGGCTTATGGCATATCAAGCATTGTTTTAATTATGTGCGGCATGCTCTGCAATGTGCAGGGGATACGAGTATCGAGGTTCCAACGGATTTTAATGGCGTGAGGGTCTTTATTGGATGGAATACTACGCATCAGTGTAGGAATTTTGAGACCGTTTGGGATTGGACGCTGCAGCATTCTTGAGAGATGGTTAAGGATTCGAAGACACATTTGTAGTGAGGTTTCAAGTTTTCATTCACTAAATTTAGAATGATTCATATTTGAGACAATTTTTATGAGTTCCTCTCGTGACATTCTTCATATCACTTCAAAATATCAGGCTGGCTTACAGACTTTGAAACTTATCCTTCATTCTAGCTCTACAGTACTGTATTTCAAAGACCTGATCGTATAATGCAGCAGCAAATCAGTAGGTCAAAACCCACCAACATTTCATGATAGCGAAGTGATCAACTGCCCAAGTCTATAGGTCACTTGCGGTCTACCCCCAGCATCACTTACCAAAATTCCAGCTGCAAAACTCCCACAGCCACAGATTCTAGAAATCTTCGTATTTTCACGATCTTCCAAGCGCCCATTGAAGTCATCAGCTATCAAACTGATACACTCGGGTCCTTTGACGCTTGCGGGACATCTAATCTGATATCGTACCCGCAAACGATCTCTTGGCACGGACCCGTCAAGCCATCGTAAGTGAAGCTATCTCCCAATAGCCGAGGCAAATTCCTGATTTTCCTCATTAGGACCAACGATACTGTCATGGGGCTACGGCGGGGAGTTGGATTAAGATAGAAGGGTGATAACTTATCCAGCAGGAAGGATGCAGTAAGATCGAGTTTTCTGCAGGGGTTATAAGAGTTTCAATGAACTAGGCCGGGATTAAATCCTTTTTTTCCTTCGAAATCCTGGTTTTCGCTAAAGCTTATCTGATTGATACGTTGCACGCGATGTCAAAGTACGTACATTGAAGGATGATGACAGAGAATTACGTACACAATGTGTCGATTCGCGAAAATTACCCCACAGAGCAAGAGCACAGTCAGGCCAGGGGCTCTGAGGCTCAGAGATCAAGATCTCTCTTCGTAAACACTAATGTTATTAATTTCACCATCTTATTAATCACGGTTCTCAGAACTTGATTTGACACGTAACCCCCCCCCATCCAGTGGAGTAAATCGGCGAATCGACCCAGTGTGTACGATATACAATAGATAAAACATTGTGAAGTACAGCGTAAGGCCGAAGATTGTCCAAAAAGTAGATATGAGGTGTAAGTCATCACAATTGAACCAAATATGGCAATGATAATGGACGAGCGTAGATTGAATTTTCATTTTTAGAAAAAGCCCTCAAATCCTTTCAGTTGTGAAGTTAATATTTGGGCACGGGGAATATTGAGTACTGTAGGGGTTTTTTTTTGGTCAAGTAAGCGAGGGATAAGACGCTGTGAGAATAGAAGCTATTGAGAGCGTGGTAACTTGTGAGTAACCGAGCAAGTTGATAGTAAAGTTGACAACAACCTACAGCATGACAAGTTTGATCCCCTCAACAAGTGCACTAACATCCCAGCTGCGGGGTCCTGATTTGGCTTGGTTGATATACTGTAAGCGAAAGGCAGGACTTATCCATCCTAATGGAAGAACTTCGTAAGCATCCGAAGAAAGAAATTTTCAAGTTAACCCCTTTTGGAGTTAACCTCGGTTTATGACAACGTTTGATAATGCAAGATGCAATCCAGTTGAAATGACCTAGACGATATGTGTAAGTCGGCTCGTACGGCACAATTAGTTCCTCGAGATGCAGTCTCATCAAGGCGATGCTAGTACCTGCCGATCTAATTACTACAGGTCGCATTTAAGACTTTGAAAACGTTCCAATAGGCCCTTGAAGACAAGCTCACCCCCATTCTAAATTACGTAGAACGCGGGGCGCACCAAAATCTAACATCTTGAAGGAAGACCTTGTAGACAGTGGGTTGCCGAAGATAGGAACTTTTTTGCCACTAGTGTATGCAGCATCCGCTCACGAAAATTGCTAGCAAGCTTGTGATTTACGAAGTTCAAATAAGGATTATGATAAGACCGTTCAGTGACTTCAGTCAGATAAAACTGGGACTAGCAAGAGCTCACTAGCAATGTTCGTAAGTGGATACGGTTGTCCAAGTTCGAGCACAGGGGCGGTGTGGTGCATGTTTGGCTAACCATCTATGTGCAAGCTTTGGTCCAGGGACGTTTGCACTGCATGTTTCTATCTGATTGTGATTTTCAAAGGAATCTCACTCTTAGCGTGCGAAATCCGCATTGCCTAGGACGAACCAAGATCGAAAACAACACTACAAGCAGCCGACTGCTATTCTATAAAACAAGTCGAATCATCCCAAAGTCATCTCACTCATCAGCTCACTTCACTTCTTCCACTCAACATCCCCACGAGTTACTACAGCAATCTCAACTTCTCACTCCCCCTTCAAAAAAGCTATCAATCACCACCATGAAGTTCACTCAAGCAATCGGAGGCCTCATCGCCCTCGCCGCCCTTGCCGTCGCCGCACCAATTGGCCTAGGTTTGATACACTCTTCCAACCCTGACACCGAACTCATGGCAGCGTACTGGAAACTGACGCCTGCACTACTAGCCGCCCGTGGCGATGAGTATATCAACTGGATCAAGGAGCGTGAGGCAAACACCGGGATCGAAGCCCGTGGCGACGAGTATATCAACTGGATCAAGCGTGGTGACGAGTACATCAACTGGATCAAAACCCGTGAGGCCAACAAAGGGATCGAAGCACGAGACGACGAGTATATCAACTGGATCAAAGAGCGTGGCGACGAGTACATCAATTGGATCAAGGAACGTGAGGCAAGCACAGGGATCGAAGCACGAGACGACGAGTATATCAACTGGATCAAGGAGCGTGGCGACGAGTACATCAACTGGATCAAAGCCCGTGGCGAGTAGACCACCCCATGGATCTAGAGTCCTTGGTTCTCAAGTCAAGTAAGCCCCCTCCTTCCCAGCTTCCACGCACACAAACCTTTTCTAACATCCCTATCAAGTGCAATGCCACGTTTCGATAGGACAGGAAAGGAATTGGTGGACGGGAATTGTCAAGTGGTTTTGAATTGGGAAGGAAGATGCAGTGGTTTCGAGAACTGGGTGGTTGGGCATCTCCTGTACTCTGCTAGCATGAAAGCGAAATACTGTAGAGAATGAATTGACGATGAAAATTAAGACTTACAGGAAAATCTCCATATAAGTATGTTTTGATATAAGGGTTATCTTAAGAGTAAGAGTTATGTTGATAGAATAGAATTGTTTTCACCAGGAAAGCAGTCGGATCTACCATATTTGTTTAGTTATCACATAGAATCTTTCCAAAGCGTACCTAGGTATGTTCATATCCACTCCACCACGCATCCAAAATCGCCGCCACGCCAAACCCTCCCCTTTCTCATCAAATCGTAGCATAAGCGACCCCCAAGTCACTAAGAGCCGTTCCCGCATCATTAACCAAATACTGCGGAAACACACCAAAATAACTATATCTTGCCACATAACTCAGCTGATCCATCCACGGAAGGATAATCTGCAACCAACTAATCTGTTCTGCTTCAGTGCCGTAACACATAAACTCAGTGATCCAAATGGGGAGATTGAGGGTCGAGTAGGCGTTGGTGATGTTGTTTTGGAATTGTTGGATTGAGGTAGTGAGGGAGCCGCTACTGTCGTTGCAGTTTTGGTAGTAGTGGATTGCTGTGAAGTCGACTGGGATTATGTCAGGGGTAGTAGGGGGAGGTGGAAGGGAGAGACTTACAATGACAACCAGTGCAATTCCCCATAAAGTAACTCATCCATTGCGCACTATCATAATTCCCACCTGAACTCGTCCCAATATTATTCCACAACACATTCGGCGTGCTAATCTTGACACTCCCAGAAAACGGCTCCATATAGGTCTGGTAACCCATCGCGGCCGGCTCAGGGAGAATATTCGCTGAGCCCGAATATGTTAGGTCTGGTTCGTTGAAACCGAGGATTGAGGTTACGTTTGGGGCTGTGATTGCTGCTGTCCAGTCGGATGGGATGGGACCGGTGGGGAGACCCCAGAGCATGGGGACGCTGAGGATGAGGTTAGTTTGTGTGGTGGGAAAGGGGGGAAGCGCTTGGCAGAAAAGGAGAATATAGAGTTGAGAGAGGAGGACTTACAAATCCCAAATAGTATCCAAATTATACTTCCCATATCCCCAATCATAAGCCCAACTAATCTTCTCATAACCCACAAACATATTCGCGAAATCCGCATTTCCGTCCGGATTATTATTATTAAAAACGAGACCACGCTTTCCAGGTACGGAAGAAGAAGTAGTCGTGTATTGATAAATATCCAGGGCGTTACTACCACCACAGAGTTCACTTGAAGCCGTGCAGCTCATAGAGCAAGAAGTGGATGTCATACCGCCGCCGATAATGGCGTTGTTGCACCCTGTTAGTTTTTAGTGTTAGTGATAACACATGATAGAAGGATAAAGTAAGGGGTAGAATTAAGGGAACTTACAGCATTCCTGTCCGTACTCTGTACCTGCCAGACTCCAACCTCCTGCCATGCAAGCAGTCTGACATGCCTCATTCGACATATTGGTATAGCCGCCAGGAACTTGGACGCTGTTCGGCAAGACGCGGCTGCCGTCAGCGTTGTCGGTGTAGCAACCTAGATACGACCAGGAACCAGAGGCGCGCTTTTGGATGCTATCAGGAGTGGTTGGAAGGGCGGAGCATGATGTCTTGAGTGCGAGGAGGAAGGTCAGCACGAGGGGGAGAATGAGGAGCATTTTGAAAGTAGCCGACACTCAAGGATAACCAAAAGACAAGAGTTGAAATGAAGGCGCGGCGAAAGAATGTGTGAACTGCGAATCGTAGGACGCAGAAAGCAAGAAAGACAGGATAGGGGAAGGGAGAGACAGAAGTAGGATCTTGAAGATCGGGTGTTGTTGAAAATGTGTAACTGCGAAGAGAACAATCAAGTGTCAAGAGAACCCGGGATTGTTACATCCCTCAACGCAATGGGGGAGCAGAATAGAGCAGCAGACCTCAGCCATTCACTGACATAGCAGTAGAGCTTCCCCGCAAAAGCGAAGGAAAGGATCTCATTTAAAGCATCTCGATCGCTATTGGCAGAATCGAGATATTTTTGATAAGCGAGATGGTGAGTTTGCAATTTGCAGTGATGTTGAATATAATTTGGCCCCTGTTTGACTTGAACTTCAAACGTAAGAGGTGCGAATCTTACAAAAGCATTGAGCGAACTAACTGAAAGCAACGCTCTTCAACTTGAATTGGTAGCATCAAAAGACTAGTACTCGCTCAACGCCAAGCCAAGAACCAACTATGTGCCCTTGTCGTCAATTGCTTTTCGTACACCTATCTCTAAACCCCGTACCAAGCCCAGCACTTGCCCGTACCATCGAGATTAGTAATTTGACAGAATAGCAAGCAGTTGACCAGTTTTGATAAAAGGAACGTAATTAACACCTTCATGACAATGGTCCGTGCGCTGCTCCAACCAATTGCCAATTACCCCACAGTCATTTGACCCCCTCTCTCGCCGGCGAATAACCCCTGTTTCTTAAACTAGTAATTAGGGCCGATTTGGTCTGTGGTACTTGAAGGACATGCTCCGTGAATAAAAATCATATGGCACGCTTGGTAGATGAAGGTCTGCAGATGAGGGTGTGTAACAGGTAAGATGAATGATCGCTATTTTGCTTGTAGCACCGAAAGAAAGGGTCTGCAGCTCGCGAACTTATGATGGACAAATGGGTTGTAAGAGAAATGCGGGCGAGGCCTTGTTCCGTCGAAATGCATCTGATTTGCTCTCGATATTCAAGGGATTGACGAGATTACGCCGCAACGCCGACTCGAGGAAATATCAAACGTTATGTAATATCGCAACTGCAAGGACTAAAGACAGGAAACACATTCCGAGTAACATGAGAACTACGTCTGACATCCTCCTAATAGAGGGAGAGCCAAGAAATACAAGCAATTGAAAATCCAGCTACCTTTGAGATTTGAGCGACAAGGTTGTCTCGGCGATCGATATTGAACTGATGCATCTTGATCGTCATTCATTTGCTCTACCTTTGTAAAATGCCCATGAAAACCATGAGTGAGATCAGAGGCAAGCTCAAGAACGTCTGGTGACATGATAGGGAATAGGATCATCGACCAAGTAACAAGGACCGTTCCTAACTTCGATTGCGTCAGAACGGCGTTCGTCTTTATTGACTCGAGAGCCAAGGTCTCCAATACCGTCATCTACTCATAGGTATGAGTCAAAATAAGCTCAACGAGCCTTTCAATCTTGACCTCCAAAGTAAGGATTATCTTTGGTCGCTTTCACCAAACCCCCTCGACAAAAACGGCCTTCGCATAGTCTCCGAAATAGCTTGTTGCAGTGGTGTTTCGGAAACGCGGTACTTCGCTAGCGATAATTCCTTGGTTGTAAGGACGAGAATGTCGAAGTATGAACCGCAGTATGAAAGAGTGGAAAGATGCGTCCCAAGCACAAGGGTAAATGTCCTCAGCTACCGGAAAATACAGATTGGAATGCTAGTAATTCGAGCTTCGGAGCGTATGATGCTAGAGCAAGGAGCGCTCGGAGGTGGCAAGACACTTTACACCATAACTGCTGGTCCAGAATCGAGGAGTGACCGGATGTAGAACTTCCACATGAAGCTTGGATGAGTTCTGGGTGACTGTTCAACCATCTGTGGGAAGACTATTGCTTTAGTTTGAGAACGTCGTTTTCGACGTGGAAGCCTTTCCACTCAAAGGTTCTTATCATGCTGATTTTTCTTAATGCCACGTGTTGTTTTGGATTTAAATTGAGCTCAAGTATCTCATCGCGATGGAGTTGAAGCAATAATTTGTTTCCTGCCCAGCGTCGGGCTTGGGGCAGAGTTGCAGCCTCAGCTGTGACGTTGTAGACTTTTTTCACGCGAGTCTTTGGGTGCCGGGTTGGTAGTGAAAACGTGCAGCTCCATGCAGACAGACTCCTTCGGTTTATTTTTAACAACTTGCTTGCTGTGATGATCCAATATGCTGGTTGAGAAAAGCTCCTCCCATTCTTCAATCGAGTTTCCTAGTTCGCGGGCAAATTTCCCAACATCAAGAGCCATGATCATAAAAACAATCTTTTGGAGCCCAAACTCTCGAAATTTTGGTAGAGCGTCGTAGTCGACGAGAAACTGGACATCGGGTTCTGCGTCCTCAACGGGAAACAAGACCGCGATTTGAATGTGCCTAGGCGGCAGGCGACCGGTGCGGAAAAACCTGTCCCAGTAGAATTTTTTGCGGAAGTAGTTCGCCAGCCACGAGATTTTGAAGAACGTCCTTCGATGGGCAAGCGGAATGGGTAGAGTCGAGACGGCTGGGAGGTGCCATGGCGTTTGAGACCAGGTTGGAAGGCGGGTGTTCGACGGCGTCATGAAGCCGAGTCGGGGGACGCCCCGCTGTTTTCAGTTAGTGCTAAATTGCAACCAGTATGATAGGCGAGTCGAAGGGGGGACGAAAGGGGGGAGAAGGGGACAGACCGAGGCCATCGTCGAAATGCGATTGGTCAGCATTTCTCAATTGGTGCTGGTGTACTTTGTATGTCTGAGGAGAGACGTCGTGGGCTGGAAACCGTTTGTCGTGGATTGCGCGCGTTACTGGTCCATATCCCCAGCCCTACAGCAATCTCAAAACGCCACAATACGGCACACCATAGAAACCAGCTCGTACGGGCACCAAAACCTCGCGTTTCGCTGATCGTGCAGTGTTCCCTCTCAAAAGTATATCTTCACGTCCGACCTAGGTACATTTACCTAATCGTCGGTGCGCCCTTCCCCACGGCGCTTCGGATGACGAAGTGCCACAATTGTTGCCTTTGAAGCACCGGTATCTATACGGTATTCGAAGCCTTCCACCACCGCCGCCTCGTGGCTCTCGACGGTCTACTATCTGCATGTAAGTAATTGCCTCAACAATTGTCCCAACTATTTACTCTGCCACCCATCCCGTCTTTGGGTGCATAGCCGACGCCGGATTCAGTAATTACAAGGCACCAGCAAAACATGATGAGAGAACTTCATGCTTACCCCGCAGAAGTTTGTGTTACATTTTCCCGCCGAGCTAATCTTCGACACCCCTCTTTCAAGCTGAGTTCTCTTACAATTTTCAGACTGCGCATGGGTTTCTAGCATCTCTTTATCTCTTACTCCCTCATAAGATGCCGAGAATTTAAATTTGTTTCCAATACACGTATCTTAGCTGATCGGCGCTGGCTCATCGGGCTCAGATATAAAAAAGCCTGTCAAAAAAAGGCGAAACTGGTACCCTTCCAACCCACTTGAACCTATTTTATACCAGATCCAGATGATCGTCATGTATTGGCAGAACTTTAAATTCTCGGCACCTTATTACGAAGTAAGAGATACCTTTGACTTTTGCGCTTATTGATCTTTGGTGGCTTGCGGATTCTTAATTTCTTGTCATTCTTCACGCAGTCAAATACCGGTATTGGAATTTCGAGAACATAATAGGGGCCTATGAGATTACTGTATGGAATTTCGGTACTTAAGTTTGTGTACACGCTCCTGCTGCTCCACAATCTGCCATTATTGCTAGTATGTTTCTGATCAATACTGCAACATTGTTCTACCTCGCACAATTTCTTAGCGTTGGTGCCTCTCTATCTCCTCTTTTAAACTCAACATGTAAAGCTACACCTGCCTCCAAAGACTGGCCAAGTGAGACCAAATGGTTTGAATTAAACTCTACTCTATCTGGGCAACTCATCAAAACAATACCGCCTGGAGCAGTCTGCCATCCAGAACAACCATCATATGACGCATCGGCATGTCCCGCTGTTCAGGCAGGATGGCAGACAAGTGTGTGGCATACCGATAACCCGGTTAGTTCGATGAAGGACAACTGGAACAATGATACCTGTCTTCCTATTTCCACGGACCCTTGTAGTGGAATTGGTTACCCCGTTTATGTTGTCAATGCTACATGTGCCGAAGACGTTAAGAAAGGGGTTGATTTCGCGAGAGAGAACAATATTCGATTGATCGTAAAGGGGACAGGTCATGATTACCTCGGGAGGTGAGATGTCTTTAAGGGTTTTTGTTGGTCGAGACTGACTTATCCAGATCTTCTGCTCCCAACTCCCTTTCAATATGGACGCATAACATAAGAGGACTCTCATTTCAAAATGGCTTCACACCTAAATCATGCCATACAGCAATCAATGTCCAAGTAATCACCGCCGCGGCAGGGACTCAAATGGGTGAAATCGACGAGCAAGCCTCTCTCAGGAATTTGACCATTGTCTCCGGCGCTTCTCAAGACGTAGGTGTCGGGGGTTATTACACTGGTGGTGGACATGGTGCCCTAAGTTCAACATACGGATTAGGCGCCGACCAAGTCCTAGAAATCGACATCGTAACCCCTCGTGGGGAATTCCTGACTCTTAATGAATGCCAAAATACCGATCTCTTCTGGGCTACACGAGGAGTAAGTCCTACTAATCAACCCCCCTCCTCCCATTCAAACCCTGTTCTAAGAAATCCTCCGGAGGAATAGGGCGGCGGCTCAACATTCGGCATCATAACCTCCCTTACCATCGTCGCCCATCCATCCACGCCCTTCTTATTCGCCGTCCCGTCTCTCATCACCAGCCCCGATAACTCCAACTTATACACGGCAGCCGCCTCCATCCTCTCTCAACTTCCATATCTCGACTCCCTCGGAATCTCTGGCTATTTTTATATCGTCTCAAACTTTACCGATCCATCTCGAGGTATCACTACACCGGTTAATATTCTCTATGCTCTTATCCACCAATCTGTCTTTTCGCCTGAAAACACCACTACATCATTATCAGACGCCCTTCAAACTGTATGGAACACCAGCCTTGCTGCATTTTCGATAGATGAACAGGAGAAGTTTGTTTCTAGAGTTCCAGAGCCGACGCTGTATCCTGATTTTTGGGCGTGGTATAAAGATAACAATGGCCCACTAACTGGAGGCGGTGACTACTCGCTGGGCTCCCGCCTATTCGAAGCCGACACACTAACGGAGAATATAACGAAATTAGCAGAAGTTTTGGAGCTCACAGCAACAGGTACGGGATTACCAGTAGGCATGTATCGGGTAGGACCGGGAGGAAGCAGCACGAGAAAGGTAGCGAGTAGAGGTGGCCCAAATGTGGCGGATGGGACGTGGGGATCGACGATTCTGCATGCTTGTATGTCTTTCCTTCAATTAAGTTGTCGTGCTGGTCAAATTACTGGTGTTTCGCTAACACTTGAAATCAAGTACTCATAGTTCATTGGTCTCCGTTTGATACTGCAGAGAAGCTTGAACGACAACATCTCATGTCGCATACTTGGAACAAGGCATTCCGGGATTTATCACCTGATACGCATTCTTATATAAACGAAGGCGACCCCAACGAACCCAATTTTCAATACGCCTTCTGGGGTGAGAACTACCCGCGTTTGGCGGCTATCAAAAAGGCAGTTGATCCTGATGATGTGTTGTGGTGTACGCCTTGTGTGGGGAATGAAGGGTGGGAGGAGGTTGGGAATTTGCTATGTCGGGTTTGAGCACTTGGAAATGTGCTGGCGCTCTTTATGAAACTACAGGCAATAAATGTGAGAAGGTATTTGATTTTCATTGAATCTACTTAGTCAAGTATGACTAATTCTACCTAGGCAGTGAGTCCCCGGCCCCATCTCGGGACTATAGTCCCGGCACTTCGCCCATACTCCACTCCGCGCACACTCACACATTCATAAAGCCTTTGGTGCAACAAGTCTTCATCAAACAACAACCATATAGGTCGCTTAGCTCAGTTGGTTAGAGCGTGGTGCTAATAACGCCAAGGTCATGAGTTCGACCCTCCTAGTGATCATAAGACTTGAGTTGTTTCTTTTTTGGATTTTTTTGCCATATGTTGTCTCTATTTTTTGCACATATTTTTTCATTTTACAATACGTAGTGTCATTGACCTGTTATTCTGCATGTAAATTATATTTTTTGGCGTTGGTGTTGTGGGTTGAAAGAGATTTTTTTCAAGCGAGAGTGGAGATGTGACGGACGATGTCCGGACCCAACGGCAACACTTGAAACCAATTACTCCTCAGAAAGCGTGATTGAACTGCGAACGCATTGATATTTCAACTTGATAGATCCGTTTCTGGTTTATCGTCTTGGTTTTCAGGAAATTGTCGCGTTTTCATGTTCATCGTGGTCGCTTTTGCGAAAATCTCACGATCAATCAAACAAAGGAACAGCAAGCCACCATTCTACTTGTTGCATTGTTAGGAAGAAGGGACGTGCACTTATTTACCTTTGTTCATCTAATCCAGCTAATCTGCTTGCATATCTTTTTCAACTCAAAGTTGACCATGTCATTTCCCCTTTTTTTCAACACTTCCCAAAATATTATGTGCAGCCTCACCAGTTCAGTAAATGCACCTCTACCATGCCTGGCCCTGAAGTAGATTTAACAGACTACGATGTGACGCCATTGCGTATCACAGAGCTCGCGAAAATATACGGGCGAGCTAAAGGCGAATACAGCGAGGTGCTTGACCTTTTTCGAACACAGAAAAGCGCCCTCACTCCCATCAGTATCTACCCCTCCAATCGTAATCCCAGAATCGGAAGCCACTCGACACCACAACATTTAGAGGCATTGCTAAAATACCAACGGCTACAAAACGATGGATTCACCACGAGAGAACTCGATTTATTGGAGGCGTTTGCCTCTACGGATAAGAGTTTGACGGATATTTATAATGAATCAAGTCCTTTACATCCAATATTCCAGAGAGATAATTGGGTGCCATCACCAAGGCATGAGGGGAAGTTTCCAATTGATGCGGCAGGGACGGGATATTGGGAGGTGAGTGATTGATCTTTGAAAAGGAAGGACATATCAAGTGCTGAGATTTCGACTAGGTTTCGAATCCGAAAGTCTGGGATGTCATGCTGCCGGGCTTGAGGCTTGCAAGTAGATTTCTCTCCGACCAAAATACATGGCATTGGTGGGATGCCTTGTTAAACGGCCGCATGGAACCATTCCCCAGATCCAAACTCGCCCCAGAGCACCAACCTCCTCTCAAAGTCGCGCCTCCGGGAGAAAAATTAGAACCTCCACTGCGATTTTTTCGTCGCAATCCCGCCAATCCGAACTTCCAAACGGGCTATCAAGACACGCAAGATATGTTTAATCGGATGACACAAAAGGTTCAATTCGGTCTTAACAGCGGTTTCTTGGAGATTCGAGGGAATACGGGGGAAGATAGTTTTATATATGGGAATTCGAGGATAGGATATATTCATCATCAGATGAGGCAGATGAATGTCTCTTTTGAGACGTTGGCGCCTTTGTTGGATGACCGTTTGGGTCCTGCAGAGCGATTCCTTTCGCATTTTACTTTTGCAAGTACGATGGTTCATGAATTATCCGTAAATCTTATCACCGTCCCTTTTGACAATGTTCAAGCGCTAATAATGTGAAAGCATGCGATCTGGAAGGTGATCGTTGCGGATCCGCAGTACATGTACCATGATCACGTTGACGAACCGTTTTTCGAGGACGAATTTATTGCTGAACTGTAAGTGCCGATCCTGCTTGTTGAATCCTTTGGGCTGATTAATTTAGGGGGTTTTCTTTGGAAAATAATGTATGACTGCAACGTGTAACGAGTTTCATTGCGCTGATCATTTTAGCTTTTTGGTGGGACGAATATGCCTTTTAATGATTATGACAGTACGAAGCGATATTATGCTGGACCTATCAAGGGCGTTGTAAAGTGAGTCGTTGAAAAGCTTATTGTTCTGCGAATACATTGACCTTATAAACTCACGGGGACAGTAATGAAAATGTTATACCCAATTCCGTTCTTGCTAACCTGTTCGCAGAACTCCTATCAATAGTGATGCAATTACCCAACAAAAATTTGAAACCCAACTTTTAGACCCCACGAACGAACCATTGGATCTCCGAAGCCCCATTCCCTTGTCATATTTCCGAAACATATTCCTCAACGATTTCTGGGAACACTACATTAAGAAGTAACCATTACCACAACATTCCAAAACGAGATTACGTACTGACTTTTTGATTAAGATTTGGAGCCGAAGGAGCACATTACGGTCCCATAAGCGTCTCAACAGTCCAACCGTGGTATGAAAACCCGAATATTACTCCAGAGTCCTATAATCAGAATGCGATTATCATTGACCCACGTTGGGATCCATCTCAGAGAGCCGCTGCCGAAATCGAAAATGCGAGGATATTACGGGCGTCATTGATACTAGAAGAATTGGAGTTGCATGCAAGAAGAAACGGTCTAAATGAAGGACGTGCTCCGTTACCTGCTCTTAATCCGTCGCAGGATGTTGATCCTGAACCTGTCATGGACTCGGATCGCTTGACGGAGATTCGAGATTTCTTGGTTGATAATAGGGTGGCTTTGGCATTTGATACTATGCATCTTCCTTTGGGTGAACATGTAAGTCCGACTTGTTTGAGATCCTTTCTCTTAGTTTACTAAATTTCGAACTCTCTCTTTCAGGTACTATACGACTATATCACCAGCATACCCGGCTTAGAAACAACGCCCGGCGAATTCAAAACATTCCTAAAAATCTGCGCAGAAAACGACCTCTTCTTCAAGCAAGTCCCCCTCCCCTTTCTCCACTTCAAACTAACTTTCCCCCAGCTACGAAGAAATTGACAGACAGCACAACCAAGGCCTAGCTCCCAGCATCGGAATCGTCGAACGCAACCCCAGAGGCTGGCCCCCAGCTCGACCCGGTCTCCCAAACCGCGAAATACCGAACCCCTGGAAAGAAGCCATGGTCCATTTCTACGAATCATGGCAAGCCTTAGGAGAACGAGGGGCATTCTTAGTAGAGGGACAGTACGAGTGGGAGAAACAGGCCTTTTTGGATATGATGAAGGATAGCTTGGAGAATGGGACTACTGTTTATGATGGGTTGAAAAGGGGGAGTATTGGGTATCGCTTTACTATGGAGCATTTGGATTCTTGTATTTATTGGTTTGAGATGAGAGGGGATGAGTGGTGGTAAGTATTCCTACTGGCCGTTTACTTTGCCGGCATGGGGTTTATGGGAGAGAGCGCTGATTTGATCCTAGTTTTGGCCCTCCTGGTATCATGCGATTTACGGAGACGGGATATGCCAAGAGGTTGCAGCGGAAAGTGAACCTTGATATAAAGGGTCTGCAACCCGAACCACAACCAAAGAATGCAAAGGGAAAGAAGAAAGGGGGGAGTAGCAAGAAGGGACCGGTTACGAAATTAGGGTATACATGATGAAGGAGACAACAACGGCCGGGAGGTTGCTACGAAAAATGCGGAAACGTGAAGCGGGCGGTTTCACGTGTATTATATGAACATACCATAATTGATACTTGTGTTCTTGATTCTGCTCATGTATACGCTGATGGAATGATTTTGGAAGTTGGAAATGGCTGCGATGAGGTTGTGGTGTTGAAGTGTTGAAGGGCCGTTGCCGAGGAAGGACGCAACAACGTACGGTGCCGATATAATGAAAGATAGAAGGATAACCAAGTAGACACAACCTGGAGATTGCGAGAAGGGGATGCTTCAGTAGTTGAAGGTGAGAATCTTCTGGCGGAAAATGGTGAATATTATACACCTTGCCTTTTTCTTTTTTTTCTTTTTTCTTTTTTCTTTTTTTTTGATATTCTGTAATTTCCAGGGACGATAGTGTAAGGTGGCTCCGAGCTAGCTTAAACTTCAAGTTACGCTTCTTAAGCTATATCAAGTTCTTTAAGTTTTTGATGCTGTTCCTGCACCTTGGGTGTTGAAGGTAATGGTTGACTCTCTTGGCTTCTTCAAACTTGCTCTTAACTGCTGGCAGGGGGAAGGCTATTTGTTTGCCTACATTCTACCTGATAAAATAACGAGACTTGGCTAAATGAGGGAACCCCAACTGTCTATAAGTCCGATATTCACCTTCGAGCTCAATGAAAATAGAAGGCTTACAAGGGTTTACTCGTAGAGATGTGCGCTTTGCAGCTCATGTGATTGATTGGAACCTCACGCTAGTAGGTTAAAGAGCGAGGCAAACTGCGCAGCCGCGCCTTCCCGTCGGCTCATGCCAACTTCATTTCTCTGCCACCCACGAAAACATTTTCCACCCCCGCAGACCTTCGTGCCATTTTCCAACTCTGCACCATCCCATCGCGCACCACGCAGCAAAACATTGCGCAAGCCACGTTTTGCCTGGACAAAACTGCGATTTTGAGTTTTGTTGTTCTGAAGAACTTCGCGTCCTGCATTTGGAGCCAATTCTGATAATCATCCATCTTTCGTGTGAACAACGCCGCGAGAATCTCACCCTCAACATCCAAAACTCTATCCCGCTACGCGTCAACCAGAAGTATTATTCTCCTACCTACTTTGCCTTCGCTTTGGTACTAATTGCGCGCACAGTATTCTAATTCTCGAGTCCACCACCGCCGCCGTATTTCGCGGCGTCCAGAACTTCGCCTTCAAGAATTTTCTGGTCTTCCAAATATTTCGATCTCGCGCCAGGCGCCGCTCTGAATCACCATTTGCAAGTTGCGGAATTTGCTGTTACGTATACTAGAAAGAATGTCGGCACCGCGTGTGGAAGTGCGCCAGAGAGAGATACATTCTGTTCCAAAAGGCTCAAGCATCCGCAGAAAATTGCAAGCCGATCTCAGCAATTACCATCAAATACCACTGCCAAGTAATTTTGAGAGACATGTAGCGGAAGAGGGGACGCTGCATATGCAATTGGTCGAGAAGACCTTTGAGCTCTTAATTGAAGTCTACGGCTATTCTCGAGGTTTGACGAGACAATATGAAGCGGAGAGGTATAAGCATGACATTATCATGTGTTATGGCTCGTCTGAACAGAAAGAGGAGGAAGAAAGGAAATCTGCCCAAAAACCTTGGCTCAACCCCTATTACAGAATCAGAGAGCCTGTCGAATTGATCCACTACGGCAAGAAACCACCTAGAATAGTTAGGGATTCGGATACTAAGGTCTTTATGCTGGATCCGATTCCTCTACAGCCCGAGCCGGCTTTAGCAGCCCGAGCAGCTCCAGATAGGGAAGCCTCAGAAGAGCCACAGAAGCCAGAAGTAGAGAGAGACGCCCATGAGGTCGACGGCGAGAGCATTGTCAACCAGCGTAGGCAATGGGCGGGTTTGGGCGGGTTTGACCCTAAACCCAAACCCAACCCGTTCAATTATATCCTAAACCCATAGCTAATCTGGCCTAACCCGTAACCCGCCCAAACCCGCCCAAATAACCCATCCGAAAATAAGGCTATTCCTATTTGAGAAGAATACCCACCAGAAGTACCGGGGTTTAGACCAATAGGGCTTCGATAACAAGAAATTAAGGTTCTTTTGGCCGTGCGGTATTAAGAAATCCACCCAAAACTGGAGTAAATTTACGAGTTTTTTCGAAAAAACATCGGATTCGCGTAAAAGTGATATTGGCTACCATACAAATTTGTATGGGGAACCATGTACGGAAGGGGGTCTGCAGTGGGACTCGCGCACCCCATGCCAGGCGGTCAGCGCGTAGAAACTCGTAGAACAGCGCTGCTTTAATATAATAAACT